>JAEQBA010004667.1:0-146246 GCA_019434445.1 Phalangium opilio | reverse complement strand
TTGAGATAATAATTCAAAGAAATATTTGGTTTGATTATCAAATATTCAGGTGAAATACCATTTTTCCATATTCTACTCTTTGCAGAGCCTCGGTGGTTCAATGGTAGAATTCTCGCCTGCCACGCGGGAGATCCGGGTTCGATTCCCGGCCGATGCATGTTTTGGTCGTCATTTGATGCATAACGATATTGTGTTTAAATTGTATTATCCTTACTTCAGGTCTTTCGAAATTATAAAAAATTCAAAATAGTAAAATGATAATTGTTAAATTTTGATAACCCATCTAAAATTTATTTGAGATAATAATTCAAGAAATATTTGGTTTGATTATCAAATATTCAGGTGAAATCCCATTTTTCCATATTCTACTCTTTGCAGAGCATCGGTGGTTCAATGGTAGAATTCTCGCCTGCCACGCGGGAGATCCGGGTTCGATTCCCGGCCGATGCATGTTTTGGTCGTCATTTGATGCATAACGATATTGTGTTTAAATTGTATTATCCTTACTTCAGGGTCTTTCGAAATTAATAAAAAAATTTCAAAAAGTATGTAAAATGATAATTTTTAAATTGATAAACCCTTCTAAAAATATTATTTGAGATAATAATTCAAAGAAATATTTGGTTTGATTATCAAATATTCAGTGAAATACCATTCTTTCCATACTCTACTCTTTGCAGAGCCTCGGTGGTTCAATGGTAGAATTCTCGCCTGCCCGCGGGAGATCCGGGTTCGATTCCCGGCCGATGCATGTTTTTGTGTCGTCATTTGATTCATAACGATATTGTGTTTAAATTGTATTATCCTTACTTCAGGGTCTTTCGAAATTAATAAAAAAATTTCAAAGAGTACGTAAAATGATAATTTTTAAATTGATAAACCCTTCTAAAATATTATTTGAGATAATAATTCAAAGAAATATTTGGTTTGATTATCAAATTTCAGGTGAAATACCATTCTTTCCATATTCTACTCTTTGCAGAGCTCGGTGGTTCAATGTAGAATTCTCGCCTGCCACGCGGGAGATCCGGGTTCGATTCCCGGCCGATGCATGTTTTGGTCGTCATTTCATGCATAACGATATTGTGTTTAAATTGTATTATCCTTACTTCAGGGTCTTGGGAATATATTAAAAAAATTACGAAAATTAAGTAAAATGATAATTTTAAATTGATAAACCCTTCTAAAATATTATTTGAGATAATAATTCAAAGAAATATTTGGTTTGATTATCAAATATTCAGGTGAAATACCATTCTTTCCATATTCTACTCTTTGCAGAGCCTCGGTGGTTCAATGGTAGAATTCTCGCCTGCCACGCGGGAGATCCGGGTTCGATTCCCGGCCGATGCATGTTTTTTGTCGTCATTTGATTCATAACAATATTGTGTTTAAATTGTATTATCCTTACTTCAGGGTCTTTCGAAATTAATAAAAAAATTTCAAAAAGTATGTAAAATGATAATTTTTAAATTGATAAACCCTTCTAAAAATATTATTTGAGATAATAATTCAAAGAAATATTTGGTTTGATTATCAAATATTCAGGTGAAATACCATTTTTCCATATTCTACTCTTTGCAGAGCCTCGGTGGTTCAATGGTAGAATTCTCGCCTGCCACGCGGGAGATCCGGGTTCGATTCCCGGCCGATGCAGTTTTTTGTCGTCATTTGATGCATAACGATATTGTTTTAAATTGTATTATCCTTACTTCAGGGTCTTTCGAAATTAATAAAAAATTTCAAAGAGTACGTAAAATGATAATTTTTAATTGATAAACCCTTCTAAAAATATTATTTGAGATAATAATTCAAAGAAATATTTGGTTTGATTATCAAATATTCAGGTGAAATACCATTTTTTCCATATTCTACTCTTTGCAGAGCCTCGGTGGTTCAATGGTAGAATTCTCGCCTGCCACGCGGGAGATCCGGGTTCGATTCCCGGCCGATGCATGTTTTGGTTGTCATTTGATACATAACGATATTGTGTTTAAATTGTATTATCCTTACTTCAGGGTCTTGGGAAATATTAAAAAAAATTACGAAAATTATGTAAAATGATAATTGTTAAATTGATAATCCTTCTAAAAATATTATTTGAGATAATAATTCAAAGAAATATTTGGTTTGATTATAAAATATCCAGGTGAAATACCATTTTTTCCATATTCTACTCTGTGCAGAGCCTCGGTGGTTCAAGGGTAGAATTCTCGCCTGCCACGCGGGAGATCCGGGTTCGATTCCCGGCCGATGCATGTTTTGGTCGTCATTTGATGCATAACGATATTGTGTTTAAATTGTATTATCCTTACTTCAGGGTCTTTCGAAATTAATAAAAAAATTTCAAAAGTATGTAAAATGATAATTTTTAAATTGATAAACCCTTCTAAAAATATTATTTGAGATAATAATTCAAAGAAATATTTGGTTTGATTATCAAATATTCAGGTGAAATACCATTTTTTCCATATTCTACTCTTTGCAGAGCCTCGGTGGTTCAATGGTAGAATTCTCGCCTGCCACGCGGGAGATCCGGGTTCGATTCCCGGCCGATGCATGTTTTGGTCGTCATTTGATGCATAACGATATTGTGTTTAAATTGTATTATCCTTACTTCAGGGTCTTTCGAAATTAATAAAAAAATTTCAAAAGTATGTAAAATGATAATTTTTAAATTGATAAACCCTTCTAAAAATATTATTTGAGATAATAATTCAAAGAAATATTTGGTTTGATTATCAAATATTCAGGTGAAATCCATTTTTTCCATATTCTACTCTTTGCAGAGCCTCGGTAGTTCAATGGTAGAATTCTCGCTTGCCACGCGGGAGATCCGGGTTCGATTCCCGGCCGATGCATGTTTTGGTCGTCATTTGATGCATAACGATATTGTGTTTAAATTGTATTATCCTTACTTCAGGGTCTTGGAATATATTAAAAAAATTACGAAATTAAGTAAAATGATAATTTTTAAATTGATAAATCCTTCTAAAATATTATTTGAGATAATAATTCAAAGAAATATTTGGTTTGATTATCAAATATTCAGGTGAAATACCATTTTTCCATATTCTACTCTTTGCAGAGCCTCGGTGGTTCAATGGTAGAATTCTCGCCTGCCACGCGGGAGATCCGGGTTCGATTCCCGGCCGATGCATGTTTTGGTCGTCATTTGATTCATAACGATATTGTGTTTAAATTGTATTATCCTTACTTCAGGGTCTTTCGAAATTAATAAAAAATTTCAAAAGTATAAAATGATAATTTTTAAATTGATAAACCCTTCTAAAATATTATTTGAGATAATAATTCAAAGAAATATTTGGTTTGATTATCAAATATTCAGGTGAAATACCATTTTTTCCATATTCTACTCTTTGCAGAGCCTCGGTGGTTCAATGGTAGAATTCTCGCCTGCCACGCGGGAGATCCGGGTTCGATTCCCGGCCGATGCATGTTTTGGTCGTCATTTGATTCATAACGATATTGTGTTTAATTGTATTATCCCTTACTTCAGGGTCTTTCGAAATTAATAAAAAAATTTCAAAGAGTATAAAATGATAATTTTAAATTGATAAACCCTTCTAAAATATTATTTGAGATAATAATTCAAAGAAATATTTGGTTTGATTATCAAATATTCAGGTGAAATACCATTCTTTCCATATTCTACTCTTTGCAGAGCCTCGGTGGTTCAATGGTAGAATTCTCGCCTGCCACGCGGGAGATCCGGGTTCGATTCCCGGCCGATGCATGTTTTTGTCGTCATTTGATTCATAACAATATTGTGTTTAAATTGTATTATCCTTACTTCAGGGTCTTTCGAAATTAATAAAAAAATTCAAAGAGTACGTAAAATGATAATTTTTAAATTGATAAACCCTCTAAAAATATTATTTGAGATAATAATTCAAAGAAATATTTGGTTTGATTATCAAATATTCAGGTGAAATACCATTTTTCCATATTCTACTCTTTGCAGAGCCTCGGTGGTTCAATGGTAGAATTCTCGCCTGCCACGCGGGAGATCCGGGTTCGATTCCCGGCCGATGCATGTTTTTGTCGTCATTTGATCATAACATATTGTGTTTAAATTGTATTATCCTTACTTCAGGGTCTTTCGAAATTAATAAAAAATTTCAAAGAGTACGTAAAATGATAATTTTTAAATTGATAAACCCTTCTAAAAATATTATTTGAGATAATAATTCAAAGAAATATTTGGTTTGATTATCAAATATTCAGGTGAAATACCATTTTTCCATATTCTACTCTTTGCAGAGCCTCGGTGGTTCAATGGTAGAATTCTCGCCTGCCACGCGGGAGATCCGGGTTCGATTCCCGGCCGATGCATGTTTTTGTCGTCATTTGATTCATAACAATATTGTGTTTAAATTGTATTATCCTTACTTCAGGGTCTTTCGAAATTAATAAAAAAATTTCAAAGAGTACGTAAAATGATAATTTTTAAATTGATAAACCCTTCTAAAAATTTATTTGAGATAATAATTCAAAGAAATATTTGGTTTGATTATCAAATATTCAGGTGAAATACCATTTTCCATATTCTACTTTTTGCAGAGCCTCGGTGGTTCAATGGTAGAATTCTCGCTTGCCACGCGGGAGATCCGGGTTCGATTCCCGGCCGATGCATGTTTTGGTCGTCATTTGATGCATAACGATATTGTGTTTAAATTGTATTATCCTTACTTCAGGGTCTTGGGAATATATTAAAAAAATTACGAAAATTAAGTAAAATGATAATTGTTAAATTGATAAATCCATCTAAAATATTATTTGAGATAATAATTCAAAGAAATATTTGGTTTGATTATCAAATATTCAGGTGAAATACCATTCTTTCCATATTCTACTCTTTGCAGAGCATCGGTGGTTCAATGGTAGAATTCTCGCCTGCCACGCGGGAGATCCGGTTTCGATTCCCGGCCGATGCATGTTTTGGTCGTCATTTGATTCATAACGATATTGTGTTTAAATTGTATTATCCTTACTTCAGGGTCTTTCGAAATTAATAAAAAAATTTCAAAAAGTAAAAAATGTAATTTTTAAATTGATAAACCCTTCTAAAAATATTATTTGAGATAATAATTCAAAGAAATATTTGGTTTGATTATCAAATATTCAGGTGAAATACCATTTTTCCATATTCTACTCTTTGCAGAGCCTCGGTGGTTCAATGGTAGAATTCTCGCCTGCCACGCGGGAGATCCGGGTTCGATTCCCGGCCGATGCATGTTTTGGTCGTCATTTGATTCATAACGATATTGTGTTTAAATTGTATTATCCTTACTTCAGGGTCTTTCGAAATTAATAAAAAAATTTCAAAGAGTACGTAAAATGATAATTTTTAAATTGATAAACCCTTCAAAAATATTATTTGAGATAATAATTCAAAGAAATATTTGGTTTGATTATCAAATATTCAGGTGAAATACCATTTTTCCATATTCTACTCTTTGCAGAGCCTCGGTGGTTCAATGGTAGAATTCTCGCCTGCCACGCGGGAGATCCGGGTTCGATTCCCGGCCGATGCATGTTTTTGTCGTCATTTGATTCATAACATATTGTGTTTAAATTGTATTATCCTTACTTCAGGGTCTTTCGAAATTAATAAAAAATTTCAAAGAGTACGTAAAATGATAATTTTTAAATTGATAAACCCTTCTAAAATATTATTTGAGATAATAATTCAAAGAAATATTTGGTTTGATTATCAAATATTCAGGTGAAATACCATTTTTCCATATTCTACTTTTGCAGAGCCTCGGTGGTTCAATGGTAGAATTCTCGCTTGCCACGCGGGAGATCCGGGTTCGATTCCCGGCCGATGCATGTTTTGGTCGTCATTTGATGCATAACGATATTGTGTTTAAATTGTATTATCCTTACTTCAGGGTCTTGGGAATATATTAAAAAAAATTACGAAAATTAAGTAAAATGATAATTGTTAAATTGATAAATCCTTCTAAAATATTATTTGAGATAATAATTCAAAGAAATATTTGGTTTGATTATCAAATATTCAGGTGAAATACCATTTTTCCATATTCTACTCTTTGCAGAGCCTCGGTGGTTCAATGGTAGAATTCTCGCCTGCCACGCGGGAGATCCGGGTTCGATTCCCGGCCGATGCATGTTTTGGTCGTCATTTGATGCATAACGATATTGTGTTTAAATTGTATTATCCTTACTTCAGGGTCTTTCGAAATTAATAAAAAAATTTCAAAAAGTATGTAAAATGATAATTTTTAAATTGATAAACCCTTCTAAAAATATTATTTGAGATAATAATTCAAAGAAATATTTGGTTTTATTATCAAATATTCAGGTGAAATACCATTCTTTCCATATTCTACTCTTTGCAGAGCATCGGTGGTTCAATGGTAGAATTCTCGCCTGCCACGCGGGAGATCCGGGTTCGATTCCCGGCCGATGCATGTTTTTGTCGTCATTTGATGCATAACGATATTGTGTTTAAATTGTATTATCCTTACTTCAGGGTCTTTCGAAATTAATAAAAAAATTTCAAAAAGTATGTAAAATGATAATTTTTAAATTGATAAACCCTTCTAAAAATATTATTTGAGATAATAATTCAAAGAAATATTTGGTTTGATTATCAAATATTCAGGTGAAATACCATTCTTTCCATATTCTACTCTTTGCAGAGCCTCGGTGGTTCAATGGTAGAATTCTCGCCTGCCACGCGGGAGATCCGGGTTCGATTCCCGGCCGATGCATGTTTTGGTTGTCATTTGATGCATAACGATATTGTGTTTAAATTGTATTATCCTTACTTCAGGGTCTTTCGAAATTAATAAAAAAATTTCAAAAAGTATGTAAAATGATAATTTTTAAATTGATAAACCCTTCTAAAAATATTATTTGAGATAATAATTCAAAGAAATATTTGGTTTGATTATCAAATATTCAGGTGAAATACCATTTTTCCATATTCTACTCTTTGCAGAGCCTCGGTGGTTCAATGGTAGAATTCTCGCCTGCCACGCGGGAGATCCGGGTTCGATTCCCGGCCGATGCATGTTTTGGTCGTCATTTGATTCATAACATATTGTGTTTAAATTGTATTATCCTTACTTCAGGGTCTTTCGAAATTAATAAAAAAATTTCAAAAAGTATGTAAAATGATAATTTTTAAATTGATAAACCCTTCTAAAAATATTATTTGAGATAATAATTCAAAGAAATATTTGGTTTGATTATCAAATATTCAGGTGAAATACCATTTTTCCATATTCTACTCTTTGCAGAGCCTCGGTGGTTCAATGGTAGAATTCTCGCTTGCCACGCGGGAGATCCGGGTTCGATTCCCGGCCGATGCATGTTTTGGTCGTCATTTGATGCATAACGATATTGTGTTTAAATTGTATTATCCTTACTTCAGGGTCTTGGGAATATATTAAAAAAATTACGAAAATTAAGTAAAATGATAATTGTTAAATTGATAAATCCTTCTAAAATATTATTTAAGATAATAATTCAAAGAAATATTTGGTTTGATTATCAAATATTCAGGTGAAATACCATTCTTTCCATATTCTACTCTTTGCAGAGCATCGGTGGTTCAATGGTAGAATTCTCGCCTGCCACGCGGGAGATCCGAGTTCGATTCCCGGCCGATGCATGTTTTGGTCGTCATTTGATTCATAACGATATTGTGTTTAAATTGTATTATCCTTACTTCAGGGTCTTTCGAAATTAATAAAAAAATTTCAAAAAGTATAAAATGTAATTTTTAAATTGATAAACCCTTCTAAAAATATTATTTGAGATAATAATTCAAAGAAATATTTGGTTTGATTATCAAATATTCATGTGAAATCCCATTCTTTCCATACTCTACTCTTTGCAGAGCCTCGGTGGTTCAATGGTAGAATTCTCGCCTGCCACGCGGGAGATCCGGGTTCGATTCCCGGCCGATGCATGTTTTGGTCGTCATTTGATGCATAACGATATTGTGTTTAAATTGTATTATCCTTACTTCAGGGTCTTGGGAATATATTAAAAAAATTACGAAAATTAAGTAAAATGATAATTGTTAAATTGATAAATCCTTCTAAAAATATTATTTGAGATAATAATTCAAAGAAATATTTGGTTTGATTATCAAATATTCAGGTGAAATACCATTCTTTCCATATTCTACTCTTTGCAGAGCATCGGTGGTTCAATGGTAGAATTCTCGCCTTCCACGCGGGAGATCCGGGTTCGATTCCCGGCCGATGCATGTTTTGGTCGTCATTTCATGCATAACGATATTGTGTTTAAATTGTATTATCCTTACTTCAGGGTCTTGGGAATATATTAAAAAAATTACGAAAATTAAGTAAAATGATAATTGTTAAATTGATAAATCCTTCTAAAAATATTATTTGAGATAATAATTCAAAGAAATATTTGATTTGATTACCAAATATTCAGGTGAAATACCATTCTTTCCATATTCTTCTCTTTGCAGAGCCTCGGTGGTTCAATGGTAGAATTCTCGCCTGCCACGCGGGAGATCCGGGTTCGATTCCCGGCCGATGCATGTTTTTGTCGTCATTTGATTCATAACAATATTGTGTTTAAATTGTATTATCCTTACTTCAGGGTCTTTCGAAATTAATAAAAAATTTCAAAGATTATGTAAAATGATAATTTTTAAATTGATAAACCCATCTTAAAATATTATTTGAGATAATAATTCAAAGAAATATTTGGTTTGATTATCAAATATTCAGGTGAAATACCATTTTTCCATATTCTACTCTTGGCAGAGCCTCGGTGGTTCAATGGTAGAATTCTCGCCTGCCACGCGGGAGATCCGGGTTCGATTCCCGGCCGATGCATGTTTTGGTCGTCATTTGATGCATAACGATATTGTGTTTAAATTGTATTATCCTTACTTCAGGGTCTTGGGAATATATTAAAACAAGTTGGGAAAACCAAAATATTACCTCTCCGAGTCAAGAGAAGGACTACCTACAAACTTATTTACCCAGTTATGGAAATGTTTCTTTTTTTTTTATGAACAAATACTGAAGTTAAAATTTATGAAATATTAAAGCAGTATACAAAGCATAGCGAATAAACTGTAAATCAGACGACATTTTACATCCAATAAGGATATACTTATACACATAAAAATCATCCGATGGGGAAAAACGGGAAATGAAGAAATAAAACTTTGGAGGGATATTACCTTTACGTGTTTGTAAAGGCCCAATTTTCTACTCCTCAACTGTATACCCTCTATGTTCAAAGCCATATTCACAACAGGGTTGCCACGTAAACACTATCCTCTCGTTTCACCTCAACGATTTTCTTAGTTTGTCAACATGACTGTTAACGTTACATAACACCAAAGCTAATTTGTGGCTACACACACTGAAAGTAAATGCGCACCATATAAAGCATGAAAACACTAAGCTACAATCCGATTACTATCAGACCAAAGAGGGTAGGTAAAATGCCTTGCCAAAGCCGCTAGCTTCTACTCCTCCTCTTTCTACCCTGTTTGGTGCAAGGTACCAAGGCTTAACAAAAATTGTTATTATAGAGATAGATAACAACGACTTTTAAATTAAAATTAGAAACTAACTTGTCTCTTAAAATTCTCGCGTGATCAACTGGTTTCACGCCAATTAAATAGCTATAGTCCCGTCAGAATCAGGAAGAGCTATTTGTATTAATTTTTCCATGTTTTTTTCGCCATCCTGAGAACTACGCGTTTTACGTCACGTTATCCAAAAACCCGTTTATTCTATTTGAAGACCGCGCTGGCTCAGCCTTGAGCACCGTGACGTCAATATTCAAAAACAAAATCCCGTTATGTAGGACACTGCTAAGAGCGCTGAGCTCTGCTGAACGCGGCCCAGATTTCTACCATGATTATATAATCTAAGCCTAATTATTTATAAGTGTATTTAACTTTCGGCTCACTTTGAACCGTTAATGTTTCTGCATTACAGAAACATAATAATAATATAAAAAATATTCTTGGGATATCAAAATTAAACAGAGCTTTATAGCTACAAAGCCACCAAAGGCATCGAAATTACGAAAAATATTTCCAAATATTAATTTTACATTATGAGAAAACCAAATATTAAGGTTTTGTAGGATTTCTTTCCACAAAACACAAGGCGAACTGCTAACGCGGTGCACTAGTGTAACAACGGACGGACACACACAGACAAAACATAGACTGCTTTTTAACTCTTTCCGTAATAATTTTGATTGAGAAACAACTTTATCTTAAATATTAAAATAAATATAATTAATATTTAATATTTTTTTCGTTAGTTGTTCGCCTTATTGAGCGTTACATCGTGTTGATAAAGAACAATTAAACATTCTTGAGAGACTTGACTAATATTGGCGTTTGAAATGAAGCATACGCCGGTTGCATCGCCTTACTCAAATAGGTAGTATATAAGGGTTTCGAATCGCAGCTATGGATAAGAACAGCGCAATTGCGTGAACCTTTGGTGGAAGCCCCACCATTGGGAGGCCGGACGTTTCTCGTAACCCTGGCCGATCGCCGCGTATGTCTTAACCTTAAGGATGATGATGGAGTAGAAGCCAGGTGTGCAGACTGGTGTCCATGTGGGATGGACAAAGACAAAGACCAGAAGATGGTGGTGCTTAGAAGCCAGTGTGTACAGACTGGTGTCCATGTGGGATGGACAATGACCAGAAGATGGTGGTGTTAGAAGCCAGTAAGTACAGACTGGTGTCTATGTGGGATAGACGAAAACAACGCCCAGAAGATGGTGGTGTTAGAAGCCAATGAATACAGATTGGTGTTCATGTGGAATGGACAATTGACTAGTCAGATGAAATAATAGTGACTAGTTGAATTGTGGATAGCCTCAAGTTTTGAATTTTCCGAAAACTGTGAATGCGGTCCGGAAATAGCGAACACATTTGCTTCGATTCGGAAACTGCGAACGCGGTCACCTGGGGTGTAAGTCAATAACAACAGACAGACACACACACACACACACAAACACACATATACGGGCACACGATTGACACTTGGGGACCGGTAAGGAGTGATTGACATCTGAGGACCCAATTAACTATAGTTCATTAAAAAGAGGATTTCATAATTAGTTGAGCGCCGTAAAGCATATAATTAAACACTCGCTGTGGAAAAAGAACCCAAGATATTTATATGTAGGGACCTGAAAACACACGATATTTTCACCGCATAAATGGGGACCTTAATTCCAGATTACTTTCAAATTTCAGATATAGATGTCGCTAGGTGAAAGTCCCCACTTGTCAATGAAGTCACTGTGTGGATCTTGAAAATGTATAATCAAAAAATGTCCCCAGATATAAGGTAGGAAGACGGTTTAGGTCCCCACATGTAAACCTGAAATCAGCTCAAAACTTAAGTGTTAAGCCTTTAATAGGTCCGATTACCTAAATTTCATTATAATAATCAATATTTAAACTATAAAATTAAAATATACATGAAATTAGAAAATGTGTGTTTAAAAGACCCCACTTGTCTGTTGAAATGACTGTGAAGGTCCCCACTTGTAAATTTATCGAGTGTGAAAAATGTAATTGAAATACCTGATGGAACCATATAGGCTTCGACACTAATACAAAATCTAATAATTTATACACAAATGTCCCCAGATATAAGGTTGGAAGACTGTTTAGGTCCCCACTTGTAAACCTGAAATCAGCTCAAAACTTAAGTGTTAAGCCTTTAATAGGTCCGATTACCTAAATTTCATTATAATAATCAATATTTAAACTATAAAATTAAAATATACATGAAATTAGAAAATGTGTGTTTAAAAGACCCCACTTGTCTGTTGAAATGACAGTGAAGGTCCCCACTTGTAAATTTATCGAGTGTGAAAAATGAAATAGAAATACCTGATGGAACCATATAGGCTTCGACACTAATACAAAATCTAATAATTTATACACAAATGTCCCCAGATATAATGTTGGAAGATTGTTTAGGTCCCCACTTGTAAACCTGAAATCAGCTCAAAACTTAAGTGTTAAGCCTTTAAAAGGTCCGATTACCTAAATTTCATTATAATAATCAATATTTAAACTATAAAATTAAAATATACATGAAATTAGAAAATGTGTGTTTAAAAGACCCCACTTGTCTGTTGAAATGACTGTGAAGGTCCCCACTTGTAAATTTATCGAGTGTGAAAAATGAAATAGAAATACCTGATGGAACCATATAGGCTTCGACACTAATTCAAAACCTAATAATTTATACACATATGTCCCCAGATATAAGGTTGGAAGACGGTTTAGGTCCCCACTTGTAAACCTGAAATTAGCTCAAAACTTAAGTGTTAAGCTAGAAATTGGACTGATTACTTAAATTTCATTCTGATAATCAATATTTTAACTATAAAATTATAATATACATGAAATTTGAAAACGTGTGTTTAAAAGACCCCACTTGTCTGTTGAAATGACTGTGAAGGTCCCCACTTGTAAATTTATCGAGTGTGAAAAATGAAATTGAAATACCTGATGGAACCATATAGGCTTCGACACTAAAACAAAATCTAATAATTTATACACAAATGTCCCCAGATATAAGGTTGGAAGACTGTTTAGGTCCCCACTTGTAAACCTGAAATCAGCTCAAAACTTAAGTGTTAAGCCTTTAAAAGGTCCGATTACCTAAATTTCATTATAATAATCAATATTTAAACTATAAAATTAAAATATACATGAAATTAGAAAATGTGTGTTTAAAAGACCCACTTGTCTGTTGAAATGACTGTGAAGGTCCCCACTTGTAAATTTATCGAGTGTGAAAAATGAAATTGAAATACCTGATGGAACCATATAGGCTTCGACACTAGTACAAAATCTAATAATTTATACACAAATGTCCCCAGATATAAGGTTGGAAGACTGTTTAGGTCCCCACTTGTAAACCTGAAATCAGCTCAAAACTTAAGTGTTAAGCCTTTAAAAGGTCCGATTACCTAAATTTCATTATAATAATCAATATTTAAACTATAAAATTAAAATATACATGAAATTAGAAAATGTGTGTTTAAAAGACCCCACTTGTCTGTTGAAATGACTGTGAAGGTCCCCACTTGTAAATTTATCGAGTGTGAAAAATGAAATTGAAATACCTGATGGAACCATATAGGCTTCGACACTAGTACAAAATCTAATAATTTATACACAAATGTCCCCAGATATAAGGTTGGAAGACTGTTTAGGTCCCCACTTGTAAACCTGAAATCAGCTCAAAACTTAAGTGTTAAGCCTTTAAAAGATCCGATTACCTAAATTTCATTATAATAATCAATATTTAAACTATAAAATTAAAATATACATGAAATTAGAAAATGTGTGTTTAAAAGACCCCACTTGTCTGTTGAAATGACTGTGAAGGTCCCCACTTGTAAATTTATCGAGTGTGAAAAATGAAATCGAAATACTTGATTGAACCATATAGGCTTTGACACTAATTCAAAACCTAATAATTTATACACAAATGTCCCCAGATATAAGGTTGGAAGACTGTTTAGGTCCCCACTTGTAAACCTGAAATCAGCTCAAAACTTAAGTGTTAAGCCTTTAAAAGGTCCGATTACCTAAATTTCATTATAATAATCAATATTTAAACTATAAAATTAAAATATACATGAAATTAGAAAATGTGTGTTTAAAAGACCCCACTTGTCTGTTGAAATGACTGTGAAGGTCCCCACTTGTAAATTTATCGAGTGTGAAAAATGAAATTGAAATACCTGATGGAACCATATAGGCTTCGACACTAATACAAAATCTAATAATTTATACACATATGTCCCCAGATATAAGGTTGGAAGACGGTTTAGGTCCCCACTTGTAAACCTGAAATTAGCTCAAAACTTAAGTGTTAAGCTAGAAATTGGACTGATTACTTAAATTTCATTCTGATAATCAATATTTTAACTATAAAATTATAATATACATGAAATTTGAAAATGTGTGTTTAAAAGACCCCACTTGTCTGTTGAAATGACTGTGAAGGTCCCCACTTGTAAATTTATCGAGTGTGAAAATGAAATTGAAATACCTGATGGAACCATATAGGCTTCGACACTAAAACAAAATCTAATAATTTATACACAAATGTCCCCAGATATAAGGTTGGAAGACTGTTTAGGTCCCCACTTGTAAACCTGAAATCAGCTCAAAACTTAAGTGTTAAGCCTTTAAAAGGTCCGATTACCTAAATTTCATTATAATAATCAATATTTAAACTATAAAATTAAAATATACATGAAATTAGAAAATGTGTGTTTAAAAGACCCCACTTGTCTGTTGAAATGACTGTGAAGGTCCCCACTTGTAAATTTATCGAGTGTGAAAAATGAAATTGAAATACCTGATGGAACCATATAGGCTTCGACACTAGTACAAAATCTAATAATTTATACACAAATGTCCCCAGATATAAGGTTGGAAGACTGTTTAGGTCCCCACTTGTAAACCTGAAATCAGCTCAAAACTTAAGTGTTAAGCCTTTAAAAGGTCCGATTACCTAAATTTCATTATAATAATCAATATTTAAACTATAAAATTAAAATATACATGAAATTAGAAAATGTGTGTTTAAAAGACCCCACTTGTCTGTTGAAATGACTGTGAAGGTCCCCACTTGTAAATTTATCGAGTGTGAAAAATGAAATTGAAATACCTGATGGAACCATATAGGCTTCGACACTAGTACAAAATCTAATAATTTATACACAAATGTCCCCAGATATAAGGTTGGAAGACTGTTTAGGTCCCCACTTGTAAACCTGAAATCAGCTCAAAACTTAAGTGTTAAGCCTTTAAAAGATCCGATTACCTAAATTTCATTATAATAATCAATATTTAAACTATAAAATTAAAATATACATGAAATTAGAAAATGTGTGTTTAAAAGACCCCACTTGTCTGTTGAAATGACTGTGAAGGTCCCCACTTGTAAATTTATCGAGTGTGAAAAATGAAATTGAAATACTTGATTGAACCATATAGGCTTTGACACTAATTCAAAATCTAATAATTTATACACAAATGTCCCCAGATATAAGGTTGGAAGACTGTTTAGGTCCCCACTTGTAAACCTGAAATCAGCTCAAAACTTAAGTGTTAAGCCTTTAATAGGTCCGATTACCTAAATTTCATTATAATAATCAATATTTAAACTATAAAATTAAAATATACATGAAATTAGAAAATGTGTGTTTAAAAGACCCCACTTGTCTGTTGAAATGACAGTGAAGGTCCCCACTTGTAAATTTATCGAGTGTGAAAAATGAAATTGAAATACCTGATGGAACCATATAGGCTTCGACACTAGTACAAAATCTAATAATTTATACACAAATGTCCCCAGATATAAGGTTGGAAGACGGTTTAGGTCCCCACTTGTAAACCTGAAATTAGCTCAAAACTTAAGTGTTAAGCTAGAAATAGGACTGATTACTTAAATTTCATTCTGATAATCAATATTTTAACTATAAAATTATAATATACATGAAATTTGAAAATGTGTGTTTAAAAGACCCCACTTGTCTGTTGAAATGACTGTGAAGGTCCCCACTTGTAAATTTATCGAGTGTGAAAAATGAAATTGAAATAATTGATGGAACCATATAGGCTTTGACACTAATTCAAAATCTAATAATTTATACACAAATGTCCCCAGATATAAGGTTGGAAGACTGTTTAGGTCCCCACTTGTAAACCTGAAATCAGCTCAAAACTTAAGTGTTAAGCCTTTAAAAGGTCCGATTACCTAAATTTCATTATAATAATCAATATTTAAACTATAAAATTAAAATATACATGAAATTAGAAAATGTGTGTTTAAAAGACCCCACTTGTCTGTTGAAATGACTGTGAAGGTCCCCACTTGTAAATTTATCGAGTGTGAAAAATGAAATTGAAATACTTGATGGAACCATATAGGCTTTGACACTAATTCAAAACTAATAATTTATACACAAATGTCCCCAGATATAAGGTTGGAAGACGGTTTAGGTCCCCACTTGTAAACCTGAAATTAGCTCAAAACTTAAGTGTTAAGCTAGAAATTGGACAAATTACTTAAATTTCATTCTGATAATCAATATTTTAACTATAAAATTATAGTATACATGAAATTTGAAAATGTGTGTTTAAAAGACCCCACTTGTCTGTTGAAATGACTGTGAAGGTCCCCACTTGTAAATTTATCGAGTGTGAAAAATGAAATTGAAATAATTGATGGAACCATATAGGCTTTGACACTAATTCAAAATCTAATAATTTATACACAAATGTCCCCAGATATAAGGTTGGAAGACGGTTTAGGTCCCCACTTGTAAACCTGAAATTAGCTCAAAACTTAAGTGTTAAGCTAGAAATAGGACAGATTACTTAAATTTCATTCTGATAATCAATATTTTAACTATAAAATTATAATATACATGAAATTTGAAAATGTGTGTTTAAAAGACCCCACTTGTCTGTTGAAATGACTGTGAAGGTCCCCACTTGTAAATTTATCGAGTGTGAAAAATGAAATTGAAATACTTGATGGAACCATATAGGCTTTGACACTAATTCAAAATCTAATAATTTATACACAAATGTCCCCAGATATAAGGTTGGAAGACGGTTTAGGTCCCCACTTGTAAACCTGAAAATAGCTCAAAACTTAAGTGTTAAGCTAGAAATAGGACTGATTACTTAAATTTCATTCTGATAATCAATATTTTAACTATAAAATTATAATATACATGAAATTTGAAAATGTGTGTTTAAAAGACCCCACTTGTCTGTTGAAATGACTGTGAAGGTCCCCACTTGTAAATTTATCGAGTGTGAAAAATGAAATTGAAATACTTGATGGAACCATATAGGCTTGACACTAATTCAAAATCTAATAATTTATACACAAATGTCCCCAGATATAAGGTTGGAAGACGGTTTAGGTCCCCACTTGTAAACCTGAAATCAGCTCAAAACTTAAGTGTTAAGCCTTTAAAAGGTCCGATTACCTAAATTTCATTATAATAATCAATATTTAAACTATAAAATTAAAATATACATGAAATTAGAAAATGTGTGTTTAAAAGACCCCACTTGTCTGTTGAAATGACTGTGAAGGTCCCCACTTGTAAATTTATCGAGTGTGAAAAATGAAATTGAAATACCTGATGGAACCATATAGGCTTTGACACTAATTCAAAATCTAATAATTTATACACAAATGTCCCCAGATATAAGGTTGGAAGACGGTTTAGGTCCCCACTTGTAAACCTGAAATTAGCTCAAAACTTAAGTGTTAAGCTAGAAATAGGACTGATTACTTAAATTTCATTCTGATAATCAATATTTTAACTATAAAATTATAATATACATGAAATTTGAAAATGTGTGTTTAAAAGACCCCACTTGTCTGTTGAAATGACTGTGAAGGTCCCCACTTGTAAATTTATCGAGTGTGAAAAATGAAATTGAAATACCTGATGGAACCATATAGGCTTCGACACTAATTCAAAATCTAATAATTTATACACAAATGTCCCCAGATATAAGGTTGGAAGACTGTTTAGGTCCCCACTTGTAAACCTGAAATCAGCTCAAAACTTAAGTGTTAAGCCTTTAAAAGGTCCGATTACCTAAATTTCATTATAATAATCAATATTTAAACTATAAAATTAAAATATACATGAAATTAGAAAATGTGTGTTTAAAAGACCCCACTTGTCTGTTGAAATGACTGTGAAGGTCCCCACTTGTAAATTTATCGAGTGTGAAAAATGAAATTGAAATACCTGATGGAACCATATAGGCTTTGACACTAATTCAAAATCTAATAATTTATACACAAATGTCCCCAGATATAAGGTTGGAAGACGGTTTAGGTCCCCACTTGTAAACCTGAAATTAGCTCAAAACTTAAGTGTTAAGCTAGAAATAGGACTGATTACTTAAATTTCATTCTGATAATCAATATTTTAACTATAAAATTATAATATACATGAAATTTGAAAATGTGTGTTTAAAAGACCCCACTTGTCTGTTGAAATGACTGTGAAGGTCCCCACTTGTAAATTTATCGAGTGTGAAAAATGAAATTGAAATACCTGATGGAACCATATAGGCTTCGACACTAATACAAAATCTAATAATTTATACACAAATGTCCCCAGATATAAGGTTGGAAGACGGTTTAGGTCCCCACTTGTAAACCTGAAATTAGCTCAAAACTTAAGTGTTAAGCTAGAAATAGGACTGATTACTTAAATTTCATTCTGATAATCAATATTTTAACTATAAAATTATAATATACATGAAATTTGAAAATGTGTGTTTAAAAGACCCCACTTGTCTGTTGAAATGACTGTGAAGGTCCCCACTTGTAAATTTATCGAGTGTGAAAAATGAAATTGAAATACCTGATGGAACCATATAGGCTTCGACACTAATTCAAAATCTAATAATTTATACACAAATGTCCCCAGATATAAGGTTGGAAGACGGTTTAGGTCCCCACTTGTAAACCTGAAATTAGCTCAAAACTTAAGTGTTAAGCTAGAAATAGGACTGATTACTTAAATTTCATTCTGATAATCAATATTTTAACTATAAAATTTTAATATACATGAAATTTGAAAATGTGTGTTTAAAAGACCCCACTTGTCTGTTGAAATGACTGTGAAGGTCCCCACTTGTAAATTTATCGAGTGTGAAAAATGAAATTGAAATACCTGATGGAACCATATAGGCTTCGACACTAATACAAAATCTAATAATTTATACACAAATGTCCCCAGATATAAGGTTGGAAGACGGTTTAGGTCCCCACTTGTAAACCTGAAATCAGCTCAAAACTTAAGTGTTAAGCCTTTAAAAGGTCCGATTACCTAAATTTCATTATAATAATCAATATTTAAACTATAAAATTAAAATATACATGAAATTAGAAAATGTGTGTTTAAAAGACCCCACTTGTCTGTTGAAATGACTGTGAAGGTCCCCACTTGTAAATTTATCGAGTGTGAAAAATGAAATTGAAATACTTGATTGAACCATATAGGCTTTGACACTAATTCAAAACCTAATAATTTATACACAAATGTCCCCAGATATAAGGTTGGAAGACGGTTTAGGTCCCCACTTGTAAACCTGAAATTTGCTCAAAACTTAAGTGTTAAGCTATAAGTAGGAATGATTACTTAAATTTCATTCTGATAATCAATATTTTAGCTATAAAATTATAATATACATGAAATTTGAAAATGTGTGTTTAAAAGACCCCACGTATCTGTTGAAATGACAGTGAAGGCCCCACTTGTAAGTTTTTTGAGTGTTAAAAAATACTAAAGAAAATTTTCCATTTATTCTATTAGTTGACTCTCACAACTTTCATGAAGCACCGAAATATCAAGGTAATTACGTGAGAAATGTATGTCAGTTTTTACCCTAAATCAGAAAATGATGAATCGTTGGTTACGTTAATTTCAAAAATACATTGATGATTTCCAAACCGAGAATTCTTGAGATTTCGCTCAAACTCTGAGTATAGTTGCTAAACAAAGATTTTACTCGGGGGAAAGAGATACCGCTCAAACTCTGAGTATAGTTGCTAAACATAGATTTTACTCGGGGGAAAGTGATACAAGAAATCCAAGCTGTGCTAATTAATTAGTTAGCTATTTAAAAATCTAATTAATTGGCATTTTTCACTAATTGAAAATGGTAATTGAATTTTAATTAATTTACAGCTAATTGAGAAATAATTATAATAAATAAGTGTGCATCGGAAAGGCATTTATCCTTTTTAAAATTAATTATATTTAGTTTTGGCTTATTAGCCAATTGGATTTTCAATTAATCTCTTTCGCCGATTTGTAGTAAAAAATCGAGTTTCATCTAAACGGGAGAGAATGCGTTCTACTACCAGTAGTGAGGGGGGAACAAAATTGTTAACCCACCCACTGTTTCCTCTCTCTCCGTTTCACAGTGAAAACTATGACTCTTTCGTAAATCGTAACTCCCGTATTTCGATCATGATTTTTCCCTCTTGAATTAATAGCAGTGCGCATGGATTTAAAACTCCGGAGCCCGTTTTAGGAACAGTGGCAAGAAAATGATGAAATGAAACTAAATTTATCATGATGGAAGTTTCGAGGCTTTTCTCATTTCTCGAGAATAATACATGTTAGGCTTTCATACCCCTTTATCGAAAACAATAAATGCATAACCAAAGGCGGAGTAGGAAGTCCATGGGCACTTTCATGGTGTTATTTTTTACTTACGGTTAATTTTTTGACCTTAATTATACAGGTAATTAATTAGAAATTTGTAATTGAAATTAATTAGTTTAAAAATAAATGACTAATTTCTTATTGAATTGAATTAGTTTATATGTCAAATTACTAATTGGCTAATTAATTAGTTTAAAACATTTTTCTAACTGCTAATTGTAATTATTTAGTTGCCAGCTTAATAGCATAGCTAGGCAAGAAATTAACATATTAGAAGTATTCGGATTTTTTTGTGATTTTGAAAGATGCAAACAGTTTTCACAAGAGCGATTGCGCTGAAATTTTCCTACTATTGAAGCGTTTTGTTAATACAGCCCAATAAAAGAAACCTTTATTAATTCTGTGATGCTAGAACAAATCAAATTAAGACTACAGATTTTAAAGAAGCTAAATACGAATGATATTGCCAGGGCCGGATTAAGAAGATTTTCGCCCGGGGGCAGTGGCTCGATGGGCGCCCCCTCTCTTACAGGGTTCGTACAAAATTTTTGGAATGAAATTCCCTGACCTTTCCAGGTTTCCCTGACTAAATTCCACAAATTTCCCTGTGAAAAGTATCCCTATGTCTTTGAATAGGCTTTTCTAGATTTAGACTCGGAAAATCTATTTATCGTCTCCTCCCAACTAATTTGATTTAACAGGGTTCATACAAACCTGTAAAACAGGGAAAACCTGGAAAAATCAGGGAAATAAATAGTTGACAAAAACCTCAGGAAAAATTCAGGGAAATTTGGAATTTTTAGTAAAATTCAGGGAAATTTGCGTCAATCAGGAGCCGAGTAATTAAGCAAATTGTTCCAGAACATTTCCTCCATAGGATTAACATTACACTGTACTTTGGAGGCTCATAACTCTGGTTATATTAGAGATACGGGGATGTCCTTTGAGTATGTTATAGTCCTATTTCCCCCCCTTGGTTTAACATTTCTCCATAGGATACTCCATATACGGGAAAAACCTGTAAAACTCAGGGAAGGATATGGGGAAAAACCTGGAAATCTCAGGGAAGAATATGGGGAAAAACCTGGAAATCTCAGGGAAGAATATGGGGAAAAACCTGGAAATCTCAGGGAAATTTGTTTTCCAGAAGTTGTATGAACCCTGTTTAATAAATCGGTCTCGATAGCTAATATACCTAAGGAATTGAGTCTTTCCTGAGAAATTGTCGAGCGTAGGTAGTTTTTAACTCTTTTAAGAGTCGAAAAAGACCTCTCTCCAGAACACTTTGAACAAGGTAAGCAAAGATATATCCGTAAGGCTATTTCGACGTTGGGAAATATACAATCTAACTTCTTGTCTCTTAATATCTTTAACAGATCTTGAGCATTTGGTGCATTTAGGTGACCAGTGTTAAATTCTTCTAATAAAGAAGAAAGTAATCCTTTAAACTGGAATAGTTCATGTCCAAGATCGGGTTCAATATCTTCTGTAGCAACAGTAGCGTGGGAACAGGATGGAAAGTTGGGAAATGGAAACTGTGGGAGAGTCGGCGAAAATAGACTAAAGTGGATCCTAAGCAAATGGGTTAAAAGCGTGGGAATAAAAGTCAAAAACTACTTCTAATCTCTTTCTTTCTCTAAGCAAGAATGTAGCCTATACACGTAATACGAATCACGATAGACAACCATCGAAATTCAAAGCTTTTCATACGCTCACGCTATTTAAAAATGGAAAACAGTCCGTAATCATTCAAAACTAACGTCATGTTTTTGAGTTTTTCGAAAATTTAATAAAACAATCGCTCAGATTTGGTTATCACCAGACTTCTTGGGCGCCCCTATTTGGCTGGCGCCCTGGGGCAGGTGCCCCCTCTGCCCCCCCCCATAATCCGGCCCTGGATATTGCCAAGAAATTCGAGAAGAATTGGTTCGGCATTGTATTTTAATAACGTTGTCTTACTTATTTATAACAAATTTCTTTATAACGGTGTTTTCATTCCTAAATTTATCGATATTTCAAAATAAAAAATGGCTTGAAATTTAACCACTTAATATTTTGCTTTAAAATTGACTAAGTTCCTTTAATTAACCTCCCTTGTAATTTGAACAATATTTAAATTACACTCTCTAATACGATTGAAACAATGTGTTTCTAACCTTTTTGTCTATTCATTTAGAACTGTACTTCTAGACCTTCCAGAGTTAAAATATAATAGAAAACAAAGGTAGGATCCTCAATTATTCATAATAGATAAATCGCGCCAGCATTTATTACAATCCTTTTAAATCCTACGACTCATACCGTTCGAAGCTCTCTGTTTGAACTTTCCATCTCTAGGCACTGAGTGGCGATTGAGTCTCGAGTAATTAATTATGGCTTTTAAAACTATTTAAACGATTGAATTTGCCTTATTTATTATGAATACGAATTATTACTTACTAGTATTTTCAATCCACCATGAGTTCATAAGGTATGTTCCATAAGTTTGTCACCGGTAACTGAGAGTTTGTCTTGAAGTGACGCTGGCAAAACGTCATAGATTCTGTAAAAGGCTTAACAAAGACTAAATAGGAAGATGGACTGAAAAACCGAGTGCACTCAATTCTCGCGTCGTTCGCGATAGCTCTAAGTAAGTCTCTAGCATAAGTTTCATACTTATGGAACATATCTTCTTAACTTATGATCCACCTTATTCCCTATCGCCAGAACATAGTCTTATCTCGGGATTCGTGGAGGAGAGGAACGGGAAGAAATTCATCTGTCAGCTGCTACTGTAGCATACGACAGACGAATTTCTTGATTTTCTTCCCGTTAATCCTCTCTACGAATCCCGAGATAGCCCCAACTTCCGACGATAGGGAATAAGGTGGATTAGCTGGCATCCTTATGGTTTTCTCATTTGAGAATGATTCGCGATCCTAAAGTAATAAATCTAACCTTGATATCTCACAAATGTCTGCGGTAATTCAAATTAAGCTTGGAACCAGTTTTCATTTAAACGAGCCTTTATTTAATCAGGATTATGTTAAATTTGTGTAATTAGTCCAAAATTAACATATTGCGAGGGAATTGCAAAATACATGCGAACAGACCAGAAGCCTTCCAGAAGCTATATTAAACCCATAATTCTTCCAATTAGTTGCAACAATTAATTCTTCTTTTCAACAGAGAGACACTTTGCTTGTACGCGACACTAAAATCACATAACACAAGCCTGCAGTGTACCACGTGACCACGTCCACGTGTTTAATTATTCGTAAACCTTCGGTTGAGAAACCCAAAACGTACCAAAGAGAACCGAAGAGAAAATTTGCTTGTCCACTTTTAAAAATAAATTAAGCCCAGGCCAAGTCCCAAAGGCCCCAAGTCAAGTGATGCTATCTGTCTCTGTTATCGGAACTATTTTATCCCTTTCATGAATTATCATTATATATAAATCCGCCTACAATTCATCACGTAGATTTTCTCGTCAGAAGTAAATGAACTTAAAGCTACGACTCTATGTTAAATTTTATTTTCAAAAAGCCGTTAATATAATTTTAAACATATTTAGCCTTATCAAACACAATTAGAAACTCTCCCAGATAATAATAAATACATTTCAACCATAAGATTTCTGGAAATTAGAGCCGAAATTCAAAAGTAAAGTTTTCGCGCCACGGTAATAGCTTGTGTCCCATTCGATCGAATCCCAATCGACCGAACGCGTTTCCCATTCAATCGAAAACAGCCCAAATGTGCGGTTTGGGGAAAATATATTTCAAAATTTAAAAAGCAAACGTTTTCACTTTTTTTAGGCTTTTTATTTCCTACAGTTTTCGTTGTATATATATATTGATGTTTGAAATGTAAAATTTAACTTTAAGAGTGATTGATAACTGAGAGAATTGCTAATAAAGGCGGCTTTCTTTATATTAATAATGGCTACTTGTTTCAATTGAATAAGAAAAAGGATAAAACTAGTTACTATAATTGTAGAAATCCCTCCTGTAAGGTTCGAATAATAGAAGTAACCTAACCTAACCTAACCAAACCAAACCTAACCTAAACCTAACCCTAACCTAACCTAACCAAACCTGACCAAACCAAACCAAACCTAACCTAACCTAACCTAACCAAACCTGATCAAACCAAACCAAAACCTAACCAAACCTAACCTAACCTAACCAAACCTGACCAAACCAAACCTAACCTAACCTGACCAAACCAAACCAAACCAAACCTAACCTAACCTAACCTAACCTAACCTAACCAAACCAAACCTAACCTAAACCTAACCTAACCTAACCTAACCTAAACTTAACCTAACCTAACCAAACCTGACCAAACCAAACCTAACCTAACCTAACCTAACCAAACCTAACCTAACCTAACCTAACCTAAACCTAACCTAACCTAACCTAACCAAACCTGACCAAACCAAACCTAACCTAAACCTAACCAAACCTAACCTAACCAAACCTAACCTAACCTAACCTAACCTAACCTAACCTAACCTAACCTGACCAAACCAAACCAAACCTAACCTAACCTAACCAAACCTGACCAAACCAAACCTAAACCTAACCAAACCAAACCAAACCTAACCTAACCTAAACCTAACCTAACCTAACCAAACCTGACCAAACCAAACCTAACCTAACCTAAACCTAACCTAACCAAACCTGACCAAACCAAACCAAACCTTACCTAACCTAACCAAACCTAACATAACAGTAATGTTTTGGAAAAGGCATATTATTTGAGAAGTCAATGAAGCTAAACATGAACATTTCGGAAAAGGCGTACCATAGTAAAATGATTTGTAAAATATTACTAACCTAACATAACGAACCCAAACCTAACCTAACATAACAGTAAAGTTTTGAAAAAGGCATATTATTTGAGAAGTCAATGAAGGTATAAAACATCAATATTTTGAAAAAGGCGTAACATTGTTAAATGATTTATAAAATATTACTAACCTAACTTAACCAAACCAAACCTAACCAAACATAACAGTAATGTTTTGGAAAAGGCATATTATTTGAGAAGTCAATGAAGCTAAACATAAATATTTTAGAAAAGGCGTAGAATAGTTAAATGATTTATAAAATATTATTAGCCTAACCTAACCTAACCTAACTTACAATTTCCTTCTCTGGGTTTGAACCCGAGCCTCTGAATTAGAAGCCTGATATTCTACCATGCTGCTGCGGTGATTCGAAATCCTCACAGACATTTAATTAACTAATTCTTTCAAATAAATTCCCATTCAGCAGAAACCCGCCATTGGGCTGGAAATTTAAATATATTCTCCATAAAAAACCAAAAAGCGGTTTCGGTCGAATGGGATTCGGTCCAATGGGATAATACCCGGTAATATACTTCTGTCTCCTTTTTTACCAGTCTTTGAACACCCCTCCTACCCCAAACCCGATTTCCATCTGTTTCCTTCATGTACATGTAAAGAACCTACAGTAGTTGGCAGAACAAAAATGAAGGTGTATAATTCTCCCCTACATTCTCTGCACTGTCATAATGGATGACAACCAGACGAGACTCTCTCCTCTCGTTTTGTTGGGAAATCATAAACGCGTGAGAAAAATTGTTTTCCCGCTATAGGATAGTCGACTCCGAGGGGTCGGCCATTCACGAAATCCAACTTAAGAATTCCGAAAACAATAACAAAATCACAAATCCGGCAACAATTCAAACTTATTTCGCTGATTTCGAAATCTCACAAGAAAACCGAAATCAGTAACGAAATAACGAAATCACAAAATCAGTAACGAAATAACAGAATGAAAAAATTAGTAAATAAATCACAAAATCAGTAAAGAATTCGCGAAGTCCATTACAAAATTCAAGAAATCCAAGAAAAAGTCTCAGAATCCAAGGAAATCACAGGAAATATCTCAAAATCCGTGGAAATCACGGGGAAAATCTAGCAATATCCGTGGGATTTTATCGAATCTTGAAATGAATCAAAATCCGACTAAATCAAACGATACCCGAAGAAATCAAATTGTATTTCAAAATCCCGTACATTTTATCCAAAACGTCCGACCCCTCGCTCTACTCCTCCGACGGCAGCTGATGCGATATATACACTGTTCCAGCTTCGGTTGTCAGTACGCGCAATGCTAGGTCTCTGTGTGAGGTACGTTTTTGCGTACTGCCAACAGAAGAAAGTAATACTGATATTTAGGATTTTAAAACGCGATATTCTGTATAGATAGTTTTCACACATGGAGGATTCATACCATTTACACAAGGAAGACGGGCTATCTGGAGGACAAAAGCAAACGGGTTTTTGTCCGCCAGATAGCCCGGTCTCCTGGTGTAAATGGTATGAATTCTCCATGTGTGAAAACTATCTATACTGAAAAAATATTTGTTCGTCGTTACATAGAGACCTAGTTTGGCTTGTGCTGATAACCAATAATCATAATAAGTTGCCATCGAACGGTTTAAAAATGTATTTACAAAAATCCTTCCTCGCCATTCCATTCAATAAAACCACAGGAAAAAATGAATCTAATCTATAATAATAATAATAATAATAATAATAAGCTTTATTTCCGGATATTCAAAACAAACAAAATAAATCCTCCTCTCGCAAAGACTAAATAACTCATACTCTTACACAAAAACTTCTTCTGCTATCAACAAATGTTTAGCCATTAAAACAAAAAAATAAAAATATTAAGAATGGTGAAAATGGAGCTTAAAGAAAAAGTTAGGCATTGACTTAAGACGAACCTCAACTTAAACTCCATAAATTAAAACTTAAAAATTATATAAAACCCAAGGTTTACTCGTTCATCACACGCAAAGTGAATTTGTTTACATTAGGGTTCGGTGCTAATAGGTCGCGGGAATCTCAGAGCAGGATTCTAGCTATGTCAATATCACGTTAATGTCAATATTCATTATGCATGACGTCACGAGTGTCGACTTCTACACCTGCCCCCATTAATTGACGCAGAAAGACCCAGAACACGGCTGTTTAAGATTCCAAGCAGATGAAATCTATGAGTTCCTCCCAATATATTTGGGGAGAATTCTTAACAAACGCTTAGATTTTGAATTTGTGTCAAACCCTATACGATTGTTTTAGGTATTTCAACAGACAAGTGGGGTCTATTAAACACAATTTATCTAATTTCATGTATATTATAATTTCATAGTTAAAATATTGATTATCAGAATGAAATTTAAGTAATCAGTCCTATTTCTAGCTTAACACTTAAGTGTTGAGCTAATTTCAGGTTTACAAGTGGGGACCTAAACCGTCTTCCTACCTTATATCTGGGGACATTTGTGTATAAATTATTAGATTTTGAATTAGTGTCAAAGCCTATATGGTTCCATCAATTATTTCAATTTCATTTTTCACACTCGATAAATTTACAAGTGGGGACCTTCACAGTCATTTCAACAGACAAGTGGGGCCTTTTAAACACACATTTTCAAATTTCATGTATACTAAAATTTTATAGTTAAAATATTCATTATCAGAATGAAATTTAAGTAATCAGTCCTATTTCTAGCTTAACACTTAAGTTTTGAGCTAATTTCAGGTTTACAAGTGGGGACCTAAACCATCTTCCTACCTTATATCTGGGGACATTTGTGTATAAATTATTAGATTTTGAATTAGTGTCAAAGCCTATATGGTTCCATCAATTATTTCAATTTCACTTTTCACACTCGATAAATTTACAAGTGGGGACCTTCACTGTCATTTCAACTGACAAGTGGGGTCTTTTAAACACACATTTTCAAATGTCATGTATATTATAATTTTATAGTTAAAATATTGATTATCAGAATGAATTTTAATTAATCAGTCCTATTTCTAGTTAACACTTAAGTTTTGAGCTAATTTCAGGTTTGCAAGTGGGGACCTAAACCGTCTTCCTACCTTATATCTGGGGACATTTGTGTATAAATTATTAGATTTTGAATTAGTGTCAAAGCCTATATGGTTCCATCAATTATTTCAATTTCATTTTTCACACTCGATAAATTTACAAGTGGGGACCTTCACTGTCATTTCAACTGACAAGTGGGGTCTTTTAAACACACATTTTCAAATTTCATGTATATTATAATTTTATAGTTAAAATATTGATTATCAGAATGAATTTTAATTAATCAGTCCTATTTCTAGTTAACACTTAAGTTTTGAGCTAATTTCAGGTTTGCAAGTGGGGACCTAAACCGTCTTCCTACCTTATATCTGGGGACATTTGTGTATAAATTATTAGATTTTGAATTAGTGTCAAAGCCTATATGGTTCCATCAATTATTTCAATTTCATTTTTCACACTCGATAAATTTACAAGTGGGGACCTTCACAGTCATTTCAACAGACAAGTGGGGCCTTTTAAACACACATTTTCAAATTTCATGTATACTAAAATTTTATAGTTAAAATATTCATTATCAGAATGAAATTTAAGTAATCAGTCCTATTTCTAGCTTAACACTTAAGTTTTGAGCTAATTTCAGGTTTACAAGTGGGGACCTAAACCATCTTCCTACCTTATATCTGGGGACATTTGTGTATAAATTATTAGATTTTGAATTAGTGTCAAAGCCTATATGGTTCCATCAATTATTTCAATTTCATTTTTCACACTCGATAAATTTACAAGTGGGGACCTTCACTGTCATTTCAACTGACAAGTGGGGTCTTTTAAACACACATTTTCAAATTTCATGTATATTATAATTTTATAGTTAAAATATTGATTATCAGAATGAATTTTAATTAATCAGTCCTATTTCTAGTTAACACTTAAGTTTTGAGCTAATTTCAGGTTTACAAGTGGGGACCTAAACCGTCTTCCTACCTTATATCTGGGGACATTTGTGTATAAACTATTAGATTTTGAATTAGTGTCAAAGCCTATATGGTTCCATCAAGTATTTCAATTTCATTTTTCACACTCGATAAATTTACAAGTGGGGACCTTGGCTGTCATTTCAACAGACAAGTGGGGTCTTTTATACACACATTTTCTAATTACATGTATATTACACTTTTGTAATTAAAATAAAGATTATTATGATGAAATTTTAGAAATAGGATCTTTACGATTCCTTCAAATATTTGAAGATATTTTTTTAAACTCGAATATTTTACAAGTGGGGACCTTCGCTGTCATTTCAACGGACAAGTGGGGTCGTTAAAATACATGTTTTCAAAATTCATTTTAATTCACTTTTTTTAATTAAAATATTGATAATTATGATGAAATTTACATTATATGTAACGTTAGTCCCATTTTAAAATGTGGGGAACTTGGCCATCTTTTTAATGTACATCTGGGGACATACAGTTTTTTTAAATCGAGTTAATGTTTTAAACGAAGTTAATTTAATGACGCATAAAGAATTAGGAAAAGTAGTTTTCGTACGTCAAGTGTAATTAAATTATGAAAAAATCACCGTTCGGTCTGTGAGATACAAGATTTTATATTGTTATCGCTGAATAATGTATATTTTGTATTTCTAAAGTAGCGGCATCTATCTGTGCTTATTGTAATGAAAACCCATTTTTGTGCCCCCACATGTACGCCGAAGAGACCATATGGTCCTCATTTCGTACAACTGGGTACCCGGGTGTGTGAAAACCTCTGGCGACATCTCTCGGATATGTGTTAATTTCCATGGTCCCCACTTGTAATGTGAAAAGACCAAGTACCTTACAAGTGGGGACTTTTTTAAAAAAATTAATTTGGGCTCTAATTAGTCTAATTATATCATTTATCTAATTACTTACATGTGAGGACTTTAAAATGTCCCCACATGTAAGTCGGGTCCCCACTATGTGGGTGAAAAGATTGTCAGAATCCCCACTTGTCAATCGTATGCAGACGCCCCGACACGCACGATCGTTACAGAACCTCTCCGTGACATACGTCACTCGGAGAGGTAAAAATCTTCAGGATGACGATGAATATGAACGAAATTTCAAAACGTGTCTTAAATCTAATCCTTAATGATTCTAGAATGTATAAACCCCATATTAAACGGTATTACCTAATCAACATCTGAGTAATATAGCTTTGCTTTTCTGTGTTTCAGAATTTGGGATAGTAATCTTACAGAGACCATTTCAAAGATGGGGTCGATAACTTCGACTTGGAAATAGTTATTTTATGGTGTTTAACACGTTCATACTCAATAAAGAAATATAGTAAATATTTATATATAGGTAATTTATTTGCCATTTCCCGCAGTCATTTTCCAAGATGGCGCCCAAACTATCAGCAGCACGTCTTTAATGTTCAAGTATGATGTTTGGACGGTTTTCACCAATATATTTACCAATTTTCATAATTTTTGAAAAATATACTTTATCTAAATGAAATTCCCGGCGGCCATTTTTCCAATATGGCGGCCAAACTATCTCATGAATGGCTTCAATATTTTACAATGTGGTTCACACAGCTCTGATTATAATATCAGTAGATTTTCATATTTTTCCAACAACATAGTGAAATATAGTGCACCCAGCATTCACGGCGGCCATTTTCCAATATGGCGACCAAACTATAAAACTCAGAGCTGTAAAATTTGACTATGATGTTCAGGTGGATACAATCATAATTTGTACCAATTTTCATAATTTTTGAAGAAGAATGTGGGATACATTGAAGCTGGCAATCCCGGCGGCCATTTTCCAAGATGGCGGCGAAAGCTCGCGCTCTACAGCAGGGGACTTTTGGTATATTTCTTGTTGGGGTAAAAACAACACATGTACCAATTTTCATCTTTATGTTCAAATGTTCTAGGTCAAGCCCTTTTTTAGCCTATCTGTCCTGGGCTATAAATTTAAAGAGTTACTGACAGATAATTTGAATGAGGTTAAATTTCATGTTGAAAATAAAGTTTGGGCCTCTAAGAAATTATCCGTATAAATTTTCCCCATTAAAAATTGGTTTAGTAATTAGAAACTTAATTCTAATCTTAACTGGACACTATTACCAATTTGAAATCGTCCAGGGGGAGTGGCTAAGGTATGACGTAGGTGAGTTGAGTTATCATTATTGGATAGATCAAAGCTAGTAACTTTTCTATGCTACCAAGTCTATACTGAACTTGAAAAATGGAATCCGACTCCTCTTCAGGTGATGTGTTTTACTCCGCTTTATCAAGTAATGATAGTAATATTGAAGAGTCTCTCGAGTCAAGTAATTACGAGACTGAAAATTCGGAAGTTAGTGATAGTGATAATAGTTTAGGCCTTGGCGCTGTGCAAAATCCTGTCCACGGAGTATTGCCTTATCAATTTGAACCCTTGGCTTCTTCAAGTTCTGAAGATGAAAACCCACGACCTGAACCTGAAAACCCTAGATTAGGGAACTCAGATTGGTAAGATATAACTCTTTTGAGTTTTACATAGCCTTATTATTTGTGTCTGTATCTAAAGATTATTTTTAGGTGCATCTGCGGATACTGTGTTATTATGCCAACTGCTGAGGAGAGCATTTGTTGCAGGGAAAAACCTGAACTAGAAGAGTTCATTACCAACGGAACCTGCATTACTCAGCACGACGAGTTTGACGAAACGTGTATCCGCAGAAACCAACTGAGGCTGGCGTATCTGGAGTTTGTAAACCCTGACGGCGGAGAAAGATTTCTTGAACCCCCCGAAGGGTTTATACACAAGTAAGTTAATTTCTCTGAATATTGCTACTAACGTCCTAAGTAAATTTATCTCATACTGTAAATCAAGATAGAAAATGAAGTCAATTTTACGCTAAATTTAGTTGTTATAACCGCTATTTAACCTGATTAAAATTTAAAAATATAGATTCTAATAGTTTTTTTGCCAATTTAACAGGACTTATAGATACCTGGCTTATCGGAGGTTCATGCGCTGGATATATTGGTTTTTACCAGGTACACGTTTACCAATACCCAGTTGTGTCATCAGTAAAATCCGTAACGCGTACCCTTCCGACGAGTATTGCGGATTTAGACACTTCCGTGTAAGACAAAGAAGGGGCCGCGGTCGTCGATATTGAAAAGACAACACTCCATGAACAGGATTTTGCACACCAGCAACGCCTAAACTATTATTACTATCATTAACTTCCGAATTTTCAATTTTGTAAATACTTGACTCCTGAGATTATTCGAAATTATTATCATTACTTGACAAACCGGAGTAAAAAACATTCACCAAAGGATAAAAAAATTACAAGAAAGATAGCTTTTCAAAACAGTTATTTTAATAAATCATTTCATTGCTTTTTAAAAGGCTTTGCTTTTTCATATGAGGCTACCGCGTCAGATTTAGATGGATGTTCATATTTTGAAGCCAAAGGTTTGGGGGCTTCTCCTAAAGATTCCCCGCTCTTTTCAAACCCAGTTTGATAGCTTACTTCAGAAGCAAAAGAACATGTAGTTGCCATGAGGTTTTCTACATAACCTAGGATGAACAAAGTGGTTGATAACTTTAAGAAAAATTCTTCAGGTATAAAAAATTATACTTTCATAAACTTACGATAAGTCGACGCAGCCATGATTGGCCTTACAGAATATTCCCCAGCCTTGTATTTTGGAAAGAATATATTCCACCGTCTTTCACCATTTTTGGTGATAGCTTGTAATTTATCCGAATTTTCATTATAATGAAGCGCGGCTAAATAAAGTCTGGCTTCCATTCCATGGAAAGAATAGTGCGTGTGTTTGGGAGCAAATTGTATTACTACTGCATGGAAAGCATCCACAGAAGACGTCTGGCATATCCAGGCTAGCTGCGCTATGTCCTTTACAAAACTGTCTATAATTTGTTTTAGAGATGCGAAAGCAATTTCTGAAACTTTAAGCCATTTCCGTGGTCGGTCTTTAGTTTTTTCTAGGGTACCGTGAGCACACTCTGGAAATGGTTCACCGTGGCCTCTGTGTTTGTTGGTAACATGGCGTAAAATGGATTTCCATTTTGCTTGCATGAGGTTGCCATCACCATCACTGGAACTAGCGATCCAGTACAAATGGTTCTGGATACTTTTGCTCCATTTGAGTAGAACTTCCATGGTTTTTTTCTTGCCACAGACTTTTGCAATTTTGGACTTGACAGCTAAAATAATTAAATAATAATACTTATTACTTAATCACAACTAATAATAATAATAATAATAATAATATAAACTTACATTTTACTAAATGCCATACGTCAAAAAGATGTCTTATTTGTGGATAATGTTTCCTCAAAAAACTTCTAATTTGTATGTGCCTATCTGTCACCAAAAACGCTATTTCCAACCCTCGGTCAAAGAGAAACTTCAGTCCTAATTTCAAGCCTTCCAGCTCCATAGCAACGCTATTCTTTACTTGATTACTCTAAATGAAGAAACATTTTTAGAAATGCTATTTACGTAAATCTTAGAACAAAAAAAAACATATTCTTACTTGAAGTAATACGAGGTGAATAACTTTTTTGATTCGGGCTTCCAAAAAGGTATAGCTTCCGTATTTTGCGCAGAAACCAGGGCTGCAAAATCTGCCATCCCCTCCCATTTCAAGTTTTTGGCCTTGTAAAGAATCCAAAAGGCTTTTTTGTTCATCATGCCATACCTATATGTATACAATGTTATTAGGCACAAATTTATTACCATATAAACAAAATTAGAAATAGCATACTGTTTTAATCGCTCGAAAAAGATATGCTTTTTGAAGCCTGTAATATGTTCGCAAATCGAACATGACAATCTGAGAAAATTGGAACATTCTAATTGTTTTCCCTGGATTAAGTCCAGAAAAGAGAATGGCAGCTGCAGTTAAAATATTCAAAGCTGGCTTTCTTCCAATCAAAGGTTGGCTGCTCCACACATGACGATGGTTATTTGGGCAGTGAGTTTCGATGGTTATCATCGATCCATTGACATTTGATTTAATTGAGCACTTTGATAAGCACTGACTACAAAAAGCGAAGAGTTGGAGGAGAGCAGCTTCAAATACTATGAACTTCCGCTCAGTAACTGGATTAATTCCTTCAAAACTTCTAGAACTAGAAATTAAATAAGATCTTTGAAATTTATTTTCAATTATCTGATAACTGTCAACACCAAAAATATCTTACTCGTGTACATCTTCTTCAGCTATAGATGATATGTTGAAGCTCGATTCCAATGGATCTGAACGAGCTCCGGCATCTACCTCCTCATCCTCTTCAAAATCATAGCAGTCATCGTCATTCCGTGATTGTAAAAACTGGTTTATTAGGCTCTCCTTATTTTCATTGTGAAAATCAGTTTGCGTGGTTTTGTCAGCGAGGTCTACCATAGCTACGCCAGCTTGATGACCTAAAATAATTCAGGGTTTCAGATAAAAATTATTTTAAAACCTCAATCATCGCGAAACTTACATTTGTTGCTTTGTTCTATTTGCGTTTGCGTTCCAAATGCTTTTGCTCCAGGCGAAAATAATAACTGAGTTCCTCGACTTTTAGTTTTTGGAAAAACAACACACTGAATTCCAATCGACGGATTCGAGAAGGTATCCTAAAAATTTAAAAGTTAAAAATTGGTGTTCAATAAATAAACAGATACAATTAGTACAGATAGTTCTCGCAGCAACTGGAGAATAAACTCACCATTAATTTAGCCCTCTTTCTCGGTAGCATTAAACCTTCAGTGTAATCAGTTTCTAAAGTTTCCGAAGGTTCATGAACGCTTTCTAGACTCTCCACGGAAGTTGATGCTTACGCTTCCATTGATGGCAAATTAACCGAACTTATCACACTTAGGCCTACACCCGATTCCACATTTTGAGTACCGAAAATTGTTGGAACAGAACCACGAGCCAGGAATTTAGAACCGTACCGTTTAATAGGACTAATGTTAATCAAAGCACCGGGTTTATGTTCATAACAATCGCTCGTAAAATGAACAGAACAAACGCGGCTACTTTTCGTGATTTTAGATTCTGAAACTCCACATTTTCAATCCAAACCTTTCGAATGTCTTCGTTTTTAGGAAAACAATGGAATAGTATTGACGGTGCTTTAGTTTTGTTATTGTTTTTGCAACCCGGAACAATACATTTATAAGAGTAATTACTCATACTGACTTCTACAAACTAAATTTTAAAAATGAAGTTAACTAAATCAAGTTAGACTGAATTTTTAGCCTGAGCTCAGCTGAGATATATTAAGCCTCGGCGCAATATTTACAAAGCAGGCGACTAAAGATGGCGTAGGCGGAGTTTCCTTCCCAGATCGTGACGTATATACCTTGAAAAAACAATTTGGCCAAGACCACGGTGTGAAAATATTCAAACGTAGGCGGGGCCACGTGGACAATTGGAGTCACTTTCAAATTGTAATTTCAAGGTTAAAAGTAATTTAAATGTAACAAATATCGATATTTTCGAAATCTACGTATAGGAAAGCATAAAATAAACTACAAACTAAGGGAATATAAGATCATGTACTATATGTGTCTATAACTCTTTAAACATTCAGTTACGTCATTAAAAATGTTCCTTAATAATACATTTGAATATCATGAAAAATACTGGTTTTTACACCAATAGTTACAAAATTTGACGCCTGCTTCGACTATATTTAATATTGAATATGATAACACTAGTATTAGTGGTTAGGGTCGCTTATTCTTGAGATGTTCAGACTTTAAGGTGGTGCTTCCCTCGATGGTTGTCTGATGATCATAGATTTTTTTAGATGCATTGGAATTTATTGTCCTTTCTTTAATTGGACCACCCACCTGGTTTTATGATGGTAAGGGAGAAGAGGTCGAACTTGATCCATAACAAAAGGATTTATCCCCATCCGTTTTTGCTTTGCGCCATCTATCGGATGGTGCAAAGGTTTAGTCCGACTATTTGATTACGGCTGGGCGCGCCTTTTTCCCCCATTTTTTCATTTTTTCCCGTGCGGAATTACGGAAATTTTTAAAAAGTACTCAGCATCACACTTAGGTGGCTCTGCAACGTGGAAGAATTTTATTTATTTATGAAATTATTTTCCTGCTCGGCCGGGTTTCGATCCCGCACCATCGCACAGAGCTTTCACTACACGGATTGACGCCTTTACGCTCTCGGCCGTCTATTCTTATTAACAAGCTCGAGTTATGTTGCTTAAACCTAGCATCTCTCTCACGTCGGCGGCCGGCGCGTTCCTCTCACGTCTTGCTTAGTTGGGGCAGGGAGGAGGGAAATTTGTTCGAGGCGGCGAGTCTCGCGTTTCCATGGTAGCGCGCCTATACAACTATACATGCCGAGAATTGAAATCTCTTGGCGGGAAATTCGCGAATTGTAGATAGGCAGTTTAAAACGGGTAGCGCTACAATTATAAATTAAGTCGCGTTTATAGCATTAGAAGGTTTTCAAAATTATTTTAGGAATTGTACTCGTCGGAAAGTCTGAAATATAATAAAAACTAAACACATTTTTATAGTAAGAGATAATTGATTTGTAAGCCAAAAGAAATTAATACCGTAGTCTCTGGAGAGTGTATCAGGGAAACCTCTGTAACTAAGCAAGTTTATGATATTACCATCTCTGTAAGTGTTCGAATTAAATAAATATATATTTATATTGTAAGTTAATTAAATTAACTTGCAATTGCTTCTAGACAGACACATTTCTGAGGTTAACTATACCTGTACATTTAATTTGGGAATTTAGGTTTTGGGATTAGATAAGCTAAAGTGTAAATGATAATTTGATGTTTAATTTTAAGTATTGGCATTCGCAATAAAATATTTCTATTAACGTTTGATTACTCAAATAATCCTAATAATAAATTTTACGAAGCACAAGCACTTTCTAAGGTTCTTTTCACTTTTCAGTAACAAATTTTGACAATGAAAAATTATCATTTCAAGTTTAAATTTGCCTAAAAACGATAATGATAATTTATTCAATTAACTCTTAATTGGGTTCATTTCAGTTACATATTTGCCAAAGACAAAACATCGTTTCAAGTTTAAATTTACCTATAAACGTTAATGATAATTTATTTAATAAACTCTTAATTTTAACTAATAAGAGTAATCTATTACTAATCATCACGTATGATCACTAACTTTAAGAAAAAAAGTTCAATATTATTTTTATAAACGTAATCAAAATAAGCATTGTTAACATGATAATTAATAACTTCACATTAAGTAATGAGTTCAGAAATAAATGTACTTGTTTCTCTCACCAGAAGGAAAACAATTATCTAGACATCAAGAATAATATCAATAGAGCTATCTCAGAAGCTTTAGTGTGACGTCACCCATGCTATTTGCCCGTAGAACCAAAGCGGTACCAATCATGGCCGCCCACTGCCAAAGCTAAGCCCGTGACGTTTTACCTACGCACTGACGTCACAACTGAGATAGCTCTATATCATCATCCCATTCGTAAACGCAACAGTTATGAACCAAATTTCAAATTTGCACAAACTATCTTCGAACTCACTTCCTTGCAGATTGCAGACGCTTTTCTATGCCTACGCAGCCTACCGGCGTTTCCCTATTGTAGCGTCATCTAGGTACACTACTATTTTAGCAACAATTTGAAAGAAATAATTATTTATTGTTAACTATCTATTAAATTTAGTTTTTTAACTGAAAATTTTATGTATGAGCAAAAAAGTTTAAAATTACTTTGGCATATGTATTAAAATTAGGCCGACATGATGGCGCTAAATAGAGCCTAGATTTGACTTAGATAACCAGCCTTCATTCCGACTCTCAGAGTATTCCACCCATATTTTTCCTTATAACTACTCCCCAAGTTCAAAGAATTTGATTTGCATGTATAAGCGCGACTTTTGAAGAAAATTCGAAGGAACCGAAAATTAACATAAGTTTTATGGGAGGAGGTAGGTTTTTTGGCAGATCCTTCCTTTGTCCTATTGATCCAAATGACCTTAAATTGTAGTGAGACGTGTGATTCAATGTGTTTTATTATACTAAGAAAGATTAAAGCTTTTTTTGTGTAAAAATTATTTTCCAAGGCCAAACTGATGATATCTTCGGATCTATTGATCCAAATGACTTGAAATTTTACCCTGAGGTATGTTACAATCTATTATATTATATTAAATAGGATAAATATTTTAATAAAAATGAATTTCTAATGTAAAAATTGTAAATTCCGTATTTAATCCACAATTCAGTACTTACAACCATTTTCCAAGAAAAAAACCCATCCCCATCCTTGTCCAAAACAGGCCTTTTAGAGAGTAATAGATTATAAAACCAAGACCTCTTGAACCAATATTCTTAGATTGTAAACGTGCAGAGAGGCAGGTCTCGCGAAACCTGATCAGTTGAATAACACATATCATGAGAACGTTCTGCGTTCGTTACCAAATGATACTGATAAAAAATTATTGCATTAAAATGTAAGGTCTACCTCGCAAGAAGCTTCAGAATGTCATTGAAAAACCAGAGTACCGCTGCGAGGAACCTTTTTTCTTCTTGGACCTCCTTGACAACTAAGTATAATTTAAAACTATATCTCAAGTAAATCCTGGCTTATTGTGATACTTTTCCCCCATCCTTTCAGTTAGTTTCTTAATCATGATTTTTCTAATCTTCATTGTTTTTTAAAATATGTAATATTTCCAATAAAAACAGTTTTGAACTAAAATTGCGTTTACATAGTAACGTTTACTCGGTAGAAACACAAGGGCTCTTCTGAACTTTCCCATTTAGGTGTGTTGTAAGCTTTATGGCCTGTAATTTGGTTTAGTTACAGGATTTTTAGTGCCATGTGTAAGCGATATGTTTAATCTTGGAATGGGCCTGGAAGTACTAAATTTATTATTTTGACAAAGCTAATTAATTTGAAGGTTTTTAACCATTTTTAGATATAATAGATTGTAGCACATCTCTCAATAATGTTTCATTACATTTGGACCATTAGACTTAAATATATTGTGGTTTGAATACTGAATTTACAATTTTGGCATTGGATATTATTTATCAACAGATAATTAAATAAATTATTAAGAACGCTTACAGGCAAATTTAAACTTCAAATAATAACTTTGGTTTGTCAAAAATTGTATGTGAAAAGAACCTTACAAACTGCCTGGTACAATTTATTATTAAGGGTTATTTGAGTAATCAGACGTTAATAGACCGATTTTGTTGCGAATACTAATGCTTATAATTTAACCTACAATTTATCATGTTTGTTTATAAAAACTTGTAACTGAAAATAACCGTTGAAAGTGCTTTGTCGAAACTATCATTAAGTTTATCAAACCGCACTAGAAAGATTTTATTGTGAATACTAATTCAAAAAAAGATTGTATAATATAAAAACAACTGTAATTGTTTTTGTTAAAGAATTTATTTAAAGGTCAAAATGGTCAGTGATGTTTATATTAAACCAAAGTCATACTAAATTGATTTTGTTCATAATCTAATGGATATTTGATAAAGAAAAAGAGAATACCGCCAAAAATATTTGCCGGAATCATACCAGTTCTAGCCAATAGAGGGCGCGCAAAGCATAATATGGCCGGGGCCATCTTGCTATTTTTACTATAAAGACGTAACTTAATGGGTTTAGGGGCATGGTCGATCCAGTTGTATTGCTATGAATGGAATTTATTTTGTGAATTATTGCTTTGTTAGTTGGTGACTCTTCCTACCACGAAACATTTGATTCTAGGTGTTTGCCTTGAAGGCATTATCCTGACAAGTCTCAACAAGTTCAAGATGTTTTTGGTGCGTTAACCGAAACCATGAAAATATATGAGTATTTTTCCAGAACTATGGACTAGGAGACTAATTTCGATCTTTTTTTAAAGGAAATAACGCTCTTTGATCATCTTTAACGTATCAAATAATGTAACAAAGCTATCCTAAATACCCCATTTTACCTTCAATCTGTCAGCTAAATCAAAAACTTTCAGTGCTTACATCTCAAGTAAACGCTGTATCAATCTAGGATTAATCAAAACATTTGTTAAAAAACAGTACATTTTTTAACCTTTTTATCGCAAACCATACAATATATTGTGATTTTCCCGATCTTAAGTAGTGGGGGGTTCAACATTGTTAACAAGTTGGCGGGTGTATCTTATTATTTCTTGTCAGATATTTACGCCTATACAGAACTTTGACGAGATTAAGAATACTTTGGTAGAAAAATCATGCTCAAATCCTTGTTTGTTTCAGTCATTCTCACAAAATCTCTAATCTTTTTAGTGGGGATAACAGGTGTATTCAATTAGGGGTTACAAAAAAAACCGTTAGAAGAAGAAACGTTGTGTGCCATTTTTATTACAGAATGATAAACGGGATTATAACCCTTGACTATATATGATACGAGTTAATAGGCGCTAATATTTTTAAAATTCGGTGTCTTAATTCTTCGTTAGACGGACAGAGAACTTTTTCAGACAGAACCATATTTCTATTTTTGAATACTGGAATTCTTTGTCCATATAGGGCCAAATTGTTCTGGGTTTAGCTTTCTTTATTTACAACAGTGATGTCCAACTACGGGCCCGCGGGCCACTTGTGGCCCGCCCGGTTCTATAATTTAGCCCCAGTTGAGTGAAAAATTTAATGGTATTAGTGGCCCACCGAGGTAATTCTACGGGCCCACCTATAAGTTCTGATGGCGCACCATAGGATGAATGAGAATCGGTATTGTGACAATAAAGAATTTTTGACGAAGAAGTTTCTACTAAAATAGCTATATTTAGAAATTCGAAGTATAACTACTGTCACCAGATGGTAATGTGCTACTAATTTCACACCGTTCTTACTCGCCTGAAATAACTTATTTGCAACCCGTTTTGGTCCGACTTTCAAGGCTCAGTTTTAGTTCTGTTTCGTTGAGACCGAAACAATTTTATGTTAAAATATGGGTTCATGTTGCCAAAAAAGAAAGCCTAGCGAGAGTTATCGCGTTTTTCAAGAGAAATTGACGTACAACTATTCTTTTGTTTCTGTTCAAGGTAGGCCAATTTGCTTAATATGCAGGGATTCAGTTGCTGTAGTGAAAGAATACAATATTAAGAGACAGTAGGGGCAATTATCTATCATTTTAAGAGAGTTATCGCAAGTGATAACTATCGTCTAAAGGATTGGTGCCAACCTCGTGTGTTCTAAGAGAGCGCGAGATCTAAATAGGCTATTATTTATATGTGTCATGAAACCTTAAACGAAAATCGGTGTGAATTCCGCTCGTGCTAATAAAAAACAAGGTGGGTAAGTTTATTTTTTACCGTCTTTGGTTATAAAGCAAGCGATAACTTATCGACCAGTTTAAAGCTTTCGATAAGTTATCACTCTCGTGAGTATTAAATACGGTAAAAATAAACTTGCCCACCTTGTTTTTTATTAGCACGAGCGGAATACGCGAGACATCCATATAAATAATAGCCTATTTAGATCTCGCGCTCTCATAGAACAAACGAGGTTGGCATCAACCCTTTTCACGATAGTTATCACTCGCGATAACTCACTTAAGAAGTTAGAGAATTGCCCCCAATGTCAGGTTTCTCACTAAAACTGGTAAAAACAATTGTAAAATTTAAAAAATAAATGAAAATATGTGAATTCTCATTGTGTGGCCCGCTTGTTGCTTTCTAATTTTGAATTTGGCCCACCGTGAATGAAGGTTGGACATCCCTGATTTACAAGCATTTCACAATCAATTGTGTTCTTTTTTAAAGGTATTACAGTTCTATCACTACACTAGGAAGTAGCGAAAATTACCATTGTACTCTGAAATCATCCCAATCAATCTCATTTCGGTATTATACACATTTACATCTTTTTTATACGAGTTTTGTATACACATCGGTGGAGAAAGGATTTTCCTGCGAAAGACGCTTAATGTTTGCTATTCGACTTGTTTTGAGAATTTCATTCCGTTAATGAACCTTTTCATAACGAATACTAACTCTTCTTTAAAAGTTTAGAAATTTAGCCTCTTAAGTAATTAAATATGTTATATTTAAATGTCTAGTTGCTACCGGGTTGGTGAATGATTAAAAATATTTTATTGCCTATTCCGTAAACACGTTCAGGCAAGGGCTTTGGGGGGTTGATCGAACCATTTCTTATCATTGGCATTTACTTTTAGAGTGATTCATTGCTTTTTTAATTGAGTAGGCTGACTTCTCGCCTACACAATCATAGTGTTATTCATGACGGCGAGAATATCTTGTCATAGGTTAGCATTTTTTTTTGAAAAGTGTACAATGTGAAGATAGCAAAGGATATTTTCACAATTGAGAATCACTAGAAACCTTTTACACACCATGTTTTTTATTTATTACCCCAATAAAGTATTGTCCCTTATTTGCGGTGTTTGTAAGAAAAATCTATTTATAGACCACTCTTTTGTTGACAATTTATTTGACATAAAGCTAATCCAACGTTCTTTTATTATAAAATCGGTAAACTATTAACAGTTGTGTGTCCGAAAATGCATAGTGAGAAAAACATCCATTGACTGATAAGATCAAGCAATAAATCAAGCTATTGTCAAACGATTGAATAATGTGGGCGTGTCTATTAAGAAATTTCGTTAGCTTAAGGTAGCATTTTTTTTGAAAAATGTACAATGATTTTATGACCTATTAGAGAAATTCAGAACGTTATTATTTAACAGACATGAAGATACCAAAAGATGTTTTCACAATTGAGAATCACTAGAAACTTTTTACGCACCATGTTTTTTATTTATTATCCCAATAAACTATTATCACTTATTTGCTTTGTTTGTAACAAAATTATATTTATAGGCCACTCTTTTGTTGACATTTTTTTTTGACTTAAAAAAATCCAATGTTCTTTTGTTATAAAATCGGTAAACTATTAACAGGCATGGGTCCGAAATGCATTGTGAGAAAACATCTGGTGACTGATAAGCAGTAAATCAGGCTATTGTTAAATAATTGAGGAATATGGGCGTGTCTATTAAGAAATTTAGTATAAAACCGGCTGAGGAAATGATCAAAATACACAGTCGATCTTCAAACACCGAAAGTTAAACATGGATCTTGAAACTCTCCGTACAACTTTGAACGAACTGACTATAAATAGACCCTGGCCGTTACGTTTAATATACGAGTTTTATTTCTTCCTATGCGCCTATCTGCGAATAGATCCGTTGTACGGACCTCAGACTCTACCACAACTCGTAGTACAGGATGACTTTAATGCTATTCAAGCTTGCCTCGACTTACTCGAGTATATGAAAACAGCCGCTCGAGTACCAGAGGACTGTAATACCATAGAAGAATTGGAAAACCTAAGGAATCTAATTCCTAGTCCCTTAAGAACTGAATACGTAGATCGCCTAGCGAAACGACAAGAAGAAATTGAGCGTGGTATACAAGAAGCTCAAATCGCCGACTTTTTCTAGACCGAACGGATCAAGGACCACCCGCAGAGGAGACACTATTGAACGATACCTTACCGAGGGAGAACGGTTCTGAAGAGACGAATTTTGACGAAGAAATTGATGAACAATGGGGAGCAGGAGCCCAGGACCCGCCCACACCTATTGACACCGTACCCTCTTGCGAGATAATAGGACAAAGTGAGAAATTTTACGAACATTTTAACATGTATGGTCGAGAGGTAGTTCTTAGAGTTACTGAAGATCCCGTCGCTAGTGTATGTACCGTAACCAAATGCGTCCTTAGTAAGTACAGGCCTACAGATTACGTCCAAATTACTTTAAAGAGTGCGGCAAATATTTGTAGGTCCGAACTAGAATTATCTTTTAGAAGAGCAGATCAAGTCGAACCCAATATTCTTTTTGACCACCTTAGTGTTATGCTCTATGATGACGAAATGGTATCATTTTTCCTAGGTCCTGTTAAAACGATTTTTAGCATTGTACGATTGCCTGAGGGTAAGACCCTCACGTTACCCCGAGGGATTAAACCTTTTAATCTATTCTGTAAAGATAAACGAGGTATTGTACGTATAGCCAATTCAGATTATCTCTGTCAAGCTAGAGCCCTTTGTGTAGCTATATCTCATAGAGCTTATGCTGATGATACAACCGAAGACAAGACTCTAATGACACAATAAAAGTCAATATCTAAATCTAGAGATGAGAACAAAATGCAGAAAGAAGCTGCTTTAGAACTATGTCTTAAGGCAGGAGTAAGGGCTAGTGAGTGTGGGACGGCTGAGTCTTTTCAAAAGTTCAGAATTTATTTAAATCAATATTCGATTTTCGTCTACAAATTCGAAAATAGCGTTCCTATCTTGATTTTAGGTGAAAACGATCCCGATGATACTAGGCCCCGCCTCTTTTTATTAAACGAAAATAACCATTATAACGTTATTACGAAATTACGACCACTTTTTAATCACGACCGATTCTGTGAAAAATGTCTCGTACCCTATTGGCGAATACAGTCCCATAAATGTAATGACTTTTGTTTTAGTTGCATGAGACCCACTATCTGCCAAGGCCCCAAGATAGCTTGTGAGTCTTGTTTACGAAAGTTCTTAGGCACTGATTGCTATCAAAGCCACTTAGCATCTTCCAGCAGTAAAAAGCCCCTATGTGAGCGTCTTTTTCACTGTAAAGACTGTTTAAATATTATTGATTTCTCCCGAAGAACCGAAATACATACGTGTGGGGAGATATATTGTCGGGTCTGTAAGAAATATCAGCCGAGCAATCACTTGTGCTATATCCAGGTTATCCAAGATAAACCTCTGAAAGTGCCATCCGTTAAAAAGCCTAGACCTAATCAGCCTAACCTTATGTATATTTTCTTTGACGTAGAATGCGTACAAACGAAGGTGTGTCAGGAAAAGTTAGGAGCCTACGAACACCAGGCTATCCTATTTGTCAGTATAACCGTGTGTGAGTTTTGTATAGATGAAACATCCCTAAATATTAACTGTATTATGTATAGTCAGTTTAGTAAGCGTAAACAACAATTTTCAGGCGGTAATCCTATATCTTTATTTTTAGATTATTTAATGCAATTGCATGCCGTTAAGAACGTCATCATACTGTCACATTTTGGAAGTAATTATGATAATCCATTACTAATTCGAGAAATCATTAATCGAGATGAAAAATTCGTTCCATCTTTGAAAATTAACGGAACTCGAATTTTGGAAATGAAATTGTTTAACTTGCTATTTCTGGATTCTTATAATTTCATCCCTGTACCTTTAGCAAAGTTTCCCGCTACTTTTGGTATATCAGAGGCAGTCAAAGGGTATTTTCCACATTTTTTATTCAATGTAAAAGAACACAATTTTGATATAGATAGACAGGATGAAACCAACTATGTTATAGAAAGTAATCTACCCCCTATCGAAGCTTATGGCTGTCAATATTTTACAACGAAAAATTTAGATGCCTTCTTAAAATGGCATAGCTCCGAAGATAGTAAAGGTAAAGGTTTCGACTTCTTGAAGTAACTAAATTATTATTGTGAGAACGATACGGTTAAACTATTCCTAGGTTGTTTAACTTTTCGTACACTACTCTTTAAAGTAACGGGTGTAGATCCATTTAATTTCGGCGCAATTACTCTTCCTGGCGTTTGCTCTTACGTAGTTCGCAGGAATTATCTTAAACCTGATACTATAGGCATCATACCCGCTAATTATTATAGACTTAGCGAAAATCAGTCGATAGGGGCTATAGAATGGATAGAGTGGACCGCGCACAAACGAAATATATCTATCCAATCATCCTTTAGAGGTAAAGAGACCAGAATACAAAAACTCAAAGTAGACGGATTTTGTGAAATCAACAAAGAAATATTCGAGTACTGGGGGTGTTTCTATCATGGGTGTAAAATACACTTTCCCTTAAACAGAAACAAGGCTTTGCACGGAGATCCTGCACAGACTTTGAATTCCAGATATTTTAGAAGCATGAACGTGCTAGCCACATTAGAATCCCTTAGTTATACAGTGAATGTCAAATGGGAGTGTGATTGGCAGAAGGAAAAATTAAATAAACCAGAAATAATAGAGTTTTTAAAATGTAATGATATTAAGCCTAAAATAGTAAAAACATTAGACCCCCGTGATGCATTCTTCGGGGGGCGATGTTGCGCAACAAAACTATATCATAAAACAACAGGATCGGAGCGTATTCATTACGTCGATTTCACAAGTCTATACCCATTCATTAATAAAACCACCAAGATACCTATAGGACATCCTGAAATCATATTAGATAACTTTCCAGACATATTTTCGTTTGATGGTCTTCTAAAGTGCGACGTATTACCGGCGCCAAGCCTAATTCATCCCGTTTTGCCTGCTCGTATTAACGGGAAATTAACATTTCCGCTATGTTACACATGTTGTAAAACCCAATTTCAAGGTGATTGCGAACATACTACAGAACAAAGAGAATTGCGAGGCACATGGGTAGTCGACGAGTTACGTCATGCAGTAGAGAATGGCTACAAAATCACACGAATGTACGAGGCTTGGTCATACAAAGTGACACAGTACGACGCCAAAACAAAACAGGGAGGACTGTTTAAGGATTACGTTAATACCTTTAGTAGTGTAAAGCCGCACTTCGTACCTCCGTAGGTGTAGAATGTAGGTGTAGAATGTAGGTGTAGAGTGTAGGTGTAGAATTTCAAGGTCACCCTCTCGCCACGCCCCCTTGGGAAACTCGCGCGCGCCCCCTGGAAAACTCGCGCGCGCCCCCTCGCGGGAAAACTCGCGGGCCCCCGCGCGCCCCCTGGCGGCTGCGCCCCCTCGCGGGAAAACTCGCGCGCGCCCCCTGGCGGCTGCGCCCCCTCGCGGGAAAACTCGCGCGCCCCCTCGCGGGAAAACATTGCGCGGGAATCTGGCAGTCCTGTCTACAACTGTCTCTGTGACGTCATTGGCGGGAAAATCTACAACTGTATTTGTGACGTCATTGGCGGGAAAACACCGTGCGCCGCCTATTGGGAAACTCCTCCCTTCTACAACTGTATTTGTGACGTCATTGATAAGAGACGAGAATTTATTAAACGTACATGGCCAAGGGTTAATGATAGGCTGAAAGTTGCGCAATCCATTGTAATATTTAGTTTGACTCAAAATTTCAAGGAGTTTATTTTGATTATGGTATTGTTTTTAATGGTAATTAAAAGTCAGTCTCTTCTACAACTGTGACGTCATTGATAAGAGACGATAAAAACTTTAAACGTACATTGCCAAGGCTTAAATCTTCTACAATTGTAGTTGTGACGTCATTGATAAGAGACGAATGGAAGCTTTAAACGTACATTACCAAGGCTTAAATCTTCTACAATTGTAGCTGTGACGTCATTGATAAGAGACGAGAATGGATAGCTTTAATACATTGCCAAGGGTTAATGATAGGTCTCTGCTGGATGGTAATTAAAAGGTACACGTAAAAGCGTAATTAATATATAAGAAATTCATCTTAGACGCAATAGTAGAAAGCGTAATTAGTCTCTGAATGTAGAGTTATACTTACAAAAGGAACAAAGATTTGTCAGCCCAAACGGAATCAAATACCAGTACTTAGTTTCAAAATACAATCACAGAAAAGTAAGCGTGTGAAAATACTCTCCTTTTAAATCTGGCATATTCAAAGCAATTCACGTCTAATTTTCTATTAGAATGGTACTAAAGCCAAGGTGGAGGCCGAGGCTACCCCGTTTACAGGTCAACACCAAATGCCAGGACTCGTCCTAACGTGTCTAAACCTAACCTACCTCCAAGTTATAACGAAGTTATCACTGATTCAAAATAAATCACCGATAGGTTAGTAGTGGTTTGAAAGCAATTACCTATACTAAACCAGACTATTTTGGTAAAGATGTCGTACTTGCAATGGTTTAATAGTAGCAAAATTTCTTCCAACATATAAATGTTTAAGGGATTTGTTTTTTCCAGCTAAATCGGCATCGAAATCTGAAAGGACTCGACTTTAATTTGAGCTGTTAGATTGTCATACCTTTTGAAATAACTAGTTTTTCAGGCATTTTCCTCCTGTCGTATGTTTATATTTATTACCAACGTTCCAATCAAGGTACTAGAACCTACTTTGTTATTCCCTATTGAAATTGAATTCATAGTTTGTTTATTTAAAAATGGATAGAGCACACATTCCACTATTTAGATATTCAGGGTGTAGAAAGTAAATTATTTTTAATTGATTTTAACATAAAGAACAAACTATTTAGCTGTGCCAAGTGATTGAAAATAGAGTCTTCAAGTTTAAAGCAATTAACAACGAGATTGAAGACAAAGCAATTCACGTCTAATTTTCTATTAGAATGGTACTAAAGCCAAGGTGGAGGCCGAGGCTACCCCGTTTACAGGTCAACACCAAATTCCAGGACTCGTCCTAACGTGTCTAAACCTAACCGCTTAGATCCATTAACGGCTGAAGAAAGTCGCAGAGACCCTTGTAAATCTTTGATAGATAAACTACAGTCAGTCAGAGTTGCGGGTGAAAACTATAGCCATAAAGGGCCGTACCCCAACAACTTATTACGTAAGATGGCGAGAAGAAATTCCCCCCACAGAATTTGTATAAGTCTTAGACGTTGATATGATGCCCAACTATAACCTCCACGAAATGTTCCTGGAGTATGCCTGAGAAAATAGACACCTTCAAAACTAAGTTAATCTATACTTGATATTCAAGTAATCTCATCTGTATAAATGTTGATTTAAATATAAAATGTACAAACAACAGCTTCAAAACTAAGTTAATCAATACTTGATATTCAAGTAATCTCAATGTTATTTGTATATGATCTGTATACTTTCTCATTTAAATAAAAAAATGTACAAACAACAAACCTACAATCGTAAATTCATACGCAAAGATAAATTATCACTATGCAGCCAAAGGTAGAAAAAACTAGTTGGTTTATATTGAACTGGTATTGGGTGAAAAGCGTTTCAAAAATGGTACACCTACTGTTTCCGTTTTGTCGTGACAGATGTTCGTGGAATGGTTAGTTGATTCAAACGAAAAATATCATAATAATTTTGGAGTGATATTTGGGATGTAGGTAAGGAAATTTATTTCGTTTTACTTTAATGTTATAAATGCACAATATATAAATAAACTAATAATAAACTAAATACACTAATAATAAACTAAATACTTTGTTTCACGTGTTATTATGATCAATATGATATTGAGTCTTACAGAAACTTTGTGAAAATACGCATGTACCCCACGTATTACGTGATATAGGAAATATAATACAAAAGTAACAGAAATTAAACAATATTTTACAAGGATTTTTAAATCACGGGAACTGGGGGGTAAAGTTTAAATTTTTAAATTAAAACTAATATTACAAGCGGGGGTATTTTAAGATTTTGAATTCGACGTCTGTTTCATCGAATATTAGGGAACGTTTAACGGCGTGGTAAATATTTTTAAATGTTTCTTTACAAATGGTTTCCGGAAAAATAGTGAATAAGGGGGTAGTGTAACAATTGTTACACCAATTGTTACCCTTATCCAGAACGATATTGTCGTAAATATCGTTTCTATCTATAATTGAATGATATTTTACACGGGTCACTTGATCAAAGTCTTTCTCAATATTCATATCGATATCGTAATAACACGTGGAACAAAGTTTTAATATACGTTTTGATTCGTTTTCGTGACACCTTAAGCAATATGGGTTTTTGTTGGGGCACGCAAAAACATTTTCTAATTTAAAATAGTCTTTTACAACGTGATTACCGTGACGCCAATCAGGAATATTGTGAGGTAATTCCGAGGGGCGCGTCATAACATAGTTGTACTGAAGAAATGAAAGTTTATAATGCGCTTTAACTCGAGTGTCGAAAACATCTTGCGCCGAAAGATAGTTTAAAATGTTTGAATCGAGGCACTGACCGGCGGTAGCGAGTGTTTCTTCAAGTTCAGTAGCGATATGAGTTGGTAAACAACCCGAATAAAGATCATGTCGAGAAGCGAGTTCATACTCGTATAGTATATTAAAAGTTTCGCGCGACGCTTCTTTAGCCAAGGTAAAAAGAGAAGGTATATTCGATAAAGACATGACTATTATTATGGCGGAGAGAATTTGATAGATCTGAATACAGTAACTTATGGCTAGTAGCGAACTTGATTATCCAGCAGATATACTTTTTGTAACGGGGGGAATCCAGCAGATATACTTTTCGTCACGGGGGGAAAGAATCATATTATATTAATAAATCCACTGTACTATAGTCATCAACCGAATACACCCTCAAGTAACATTGGCTCGCTCGTTAACGTATCTGCCTTTAAACTCGTTGTTCTATGTATCACGAGTTCGAATCCCCTTAGCGAGAGTCCTTAACAAGCGAACCAAGGTTACTTTTGTAAAGGATATATTTTTATAATAAACAGTTGTTTTTATGAAGCGAAAACAAGGTTGGTTGACGTCAAAGATAATTGGAAATATATTTTACTCTCTTATAACAAACAGTTGTTGGTTATAGACTTCGTTCCATAAAATACTATTAAGCTAGCTAGGATCCGAGGCTTCGTTATACCTGAAGGTGAATAATATAGCGCCTATGCCGTGATAAAAATATATTTTGCTCCTTTAACAGTTGTTGGTTATAGACTTCGTTCCATAAAATAACTTAATCTAGCTAGGACCCAAGGATTCGTTATACCTGAAGGTGAATAATATAGCGCCTATACCGTGTTATATTTTGCTCCGTTATAACTAACAGGTGTTTTTATAAAGCGAAAACAAGGTTGACGTCAAAGGTAATTCGAAATATACGTGTGACGTCAAGGTTATAGACTTCGTTCTACAAAAATCTATGAACCTCGGTTCAGCATACCTTAAAGGACGAGAATCATTCGGACCGAAAAATACTTTACTAACAACTTGCTATAACAAATTTCTATAAAAAGGTGAGTACTTTATACTTTTCAAATGGACTAGAAAATTTAGTAAGAGGGAAATAGTTATTTTATACAGCGAATCAGAGTAAGAGACACGCTCTTGTGACCGAAATGGAAGAAGAAAATATAATAGAATCTCCTAGAAAAAAACAAAAAATAGAAGACGTTAAAGTAACGTCTTTACAAGATATCGCTATAAAAAATTTGATGCATGTTTTTAAATATAAGTTGCATAATGAAAGATATTTTAATTTTAACGATGTAAAAAATTTTATACCGAAAACTTTTTGGGGGCAAATAGAATCCGTCTTTTTTAAAGCCGCCGAAGTAGAGAAACATCGACCACCTGGAACTTTCGAAGATTTGGATATAAGTATATCAAAATCGTCTATAGAGAGAAAAATAGTGTTCGACGAATTCATTCCCTTAACGTTTGAAGAATTTGAACTAGTGCATCGCAATCGGATAGAAACGCCACCATTTATCTTAACAAATGAACAAAATCATTTACATTACCAATATTTTGCAAAAATTTGCTATTGTGGTTGCCCTCAAAATTATAGACGAATATGTCCCGGTTGCTATTTTCATCATAGTTTAAACGATTGTTTAAACGCTAAATATGAACAGTTAACTGATCACTATCAGGTTAATAGTAAAGATGCGTTACACTATTATATCTGGAACTATAACAAAAGTTGGTGTTCCAACTGCATTTTACAACCATTATTCTCATTAAAAGATGCTGACGATTGCGAACAAACTACTGATTGGCATAGTCCGTCAAATAATTATCCCTTCGAACACGGTTTTATGGGGGAAGACATTAACCGTAACACTACTCCAAGACCTACAATAGAAGACGCGTTCTAACAGTTAATTACGTACAGGCGCCGCTCCAACTGAATTTTACCATAAACTCTAAATTTCCCTGAATTTTTGAAAGTTTTCCCAGTTACCCAGGTTTGTACGAACCCTGAATTCATCCTCGTAGAAATAGACAGTTCAACTATATTATGAAAAATACAGAAATAATATCCTAATAACTTAATTGATTGGTTAAGAAAATTAAAATTAATAATAAAACAGTTCACCACAATGTTTAATAGTGTCATTTATTTTATGTTTTTCTTTACAAACAAGAGATGCTTCATTACGAGTTTGTTTTTTAAAATGAAGAGCTATTGTTGTTATTTATTTGTCTTTGATATTTCGTTTTTCGTTCCTTTTATTTTTTAATAAAATGAAGGGGCAGGGACTGAAGAAACGATTTCATCTGTTTCTGAGGTTTATTTCAAGTAACGTACTCTAGTCCCTAGATGCACACACGCGCTGCTGTTTTTCAATTAATCGCAATTTTTGACAATTACTTCTTAACTTCTTCAACGTAATTCGCGGGGAAATATTAACCATTTTGAAACACTCAACCTCAATCTATACTCCTAATCTAACCTCAAATCCCAACCCGTAACTCGAACTCAAACACCGCCCGTAACCCAAACCCTAACCGTAACCAACCTCGAACCCTATACCTTACCCGAACTCAATCCTAAGAGATGTTTCATTAAGAGTTTGTTTTTTAAATGAAGAGCTATTGTTGTTGTTTATTTGTCTTTGATATTTCGTTTTTCGTTCCTTTTATTTTTTAATAAAATGAAGGGGCAGGGACTGAAGAAACGATTTCATCTGTTTCTGAGGTTTATTTCAAGTAACGTACTCTAGTCCCTAGATGCACACACGCGCTGCTGTTTTTCAATTAATCGCAATTTTTGACAATTACTTCTTAACTTCTTCAACGTAATTCGCGGGATATATATCCACGATGTCGTCTTGACGACTTTTGCATCAACCTTGCTCGTACGTATATATTAACGTTTTTCTAAAAAAAGGTTTTATTCACTTATTATAAAGTATGGCATGCAGATTAAAATTTATTCATCCTTATCAAATGGTTTGCTCCGGACCAACTATGTCGGGAAAATCGACATTTGTATTTAAATTGTTGGAAAATAGTCGATTAATGATTGAGCCACCTCCAGATCGTATAGTTTATTGTTATTCTATGTATCAACCAAAATTTGACGAATTAAAAAGAAAAATTGGAAATATCGATTTTATAAAAGGTTTACCGCCTAATGACGAAGATTTCTTCGATAGGACTAAAAATAATCTGTTGATTTTCGACGACTTATCATCCGAGTGTAATAGTAGCAGTCAAATTTCTGATTGGTTTGTCAAGGGGTCTCATCATCTCAATACCTCGTTGATTTTAATTACGCAGAACCTCTTCGCTAAGGGGAAAGAGGCCAGGACAATAAGTCTTAATTGTTCTTATATAATTATCTATAAGTCTCCGAGAGATTCGTCCGCTGTTGAATACCTAGGACGGCAAACGTTTCCCAAAAAGAAACATTTTTTAGCTAAAGCCTATGAAATGGCTACGGAGAAACCTCATAGTTATATATTAATTGATTGTAAACAGGACCAAGATGATAAACTACGTTTAAGGAGCAATGTCCTTCCTTCTGATGGTCCTATGATAGTTTTTGTCGAGGATTAAATTAACGCGAACTCTCCAAAATAAATTATTTACCATAACGATGGTACCCCGATCACTTCGTCCACACTATCCCTTCTTACACGTTTTAAAACATAGTAAACAAAGAAAAAAAATTCTTAAAAATAGTAGCAATGCTCAGATAAAAGCTATTTGCAATATTTGTCATAATATTACAACTGGAGGCTTACCAATCACCAAGGCTCAAAAGGCAAAACTTAGGAGTCATAAAAGGGTTATAAGAAGATTAGCTCTGAAATCTTTGTCATTAAAAAAGAAACGTCGTTTGATGACTAATCAAACAGGAGGATTCTGGCCTTTACTACTAGGAACATTGGTCCCTAGTGTAATTTCGGCGATTAACGCTGTACGATGAAAAAAATGATACTAGTTCCGGCTTCTACAGTTTTGTCGGCCGTAGACAGAGAATTATCCGATTTAGACAAAGAAATGAGTGAAATTCTTGAAAAACCAGGAACATCCGAAACAAAATTGAGAGAATATTTGACAACGCTACAAAAGTTTCTAAACGTTAAGAAATTTGTTGAACCACCGACCGTAAAATTAAGTCAACCCCTATTGTACAACCATTGCCAGTTCCAATGGTTCCGACATCGACACCTAATCTAATACCTACACTGCCTCCAAATATAATGCCATCAACACCTGCAAATGTGATGTCAACGCAGTCACCAGCAGCAACAGCACCAGCTCCGCCATTTACATTTACTGCTCCAGTATCTACTGTATTACCAAATCCTGAAAGGCTTAAAAAGAATAGGAAAAACAGTATGGCCCAAGTAATTCACGAATATCAAGAACTGAAAAAATTGTACTCTCCGCTTGAACTAAGAAGGAAACCTAAAAAAAATTCCAAACCAAAAGAAGAAGAATCAAACATAACTGTAAGACGACAAAACAAAAGACGAAAGACGGAAAATAAATGGATCGATTTATACGAATAAAGTTTATTGATTACAATACATGTCTTTATGATTTAATAAATGATTGCACATAAACAAAAGCACCATTGCTTCGTTATACATTAAATCATGAGGATTATATAAGTCTTGAATAATCATATCTAGGGTATAGCCGTTACACATGTTAAATAAATAGAAAATACAATGTAGTCCACACGTTTCTGACAAAGGATATTGTATAGGTACGTTGTTAAAATACCATTTACTAGCGTAAAGGTTAAGGTCTACAAGATTGTAGTAAAAAGGATCATTTCCGTAAGAATCAAAAAAGGTACCTATTCCATTATCTACGTAGATTGCTAACCAGTGAATGCCTCGGCTTGATTTTGGTTCCGTATTCAAACAAAAACAATATTTTTCTGTCTGGGTGGTAATGGTTTTTGATCAAAGGCAAAAACACCGAGAAAAAATGGTTTTGTTACGGATTCACACGTTAAAAATTCGTTTATTTCTACGGTGTTCATTCTCCTGAGGGATTGTAAATCACGGTGCGATCTTTTGAAATTATTATTTCCGATTCAAATTCCGCGTAAACAATAGCCGTTACATTATGAACCAACGGAGACTTAAATTTCATTGATATTCTCAAGTTTCCTTGTTTATTCCGTGATAGATGGTCAGCACTAGCTTGCTCTTCCGGGGTTAAATCAAATCCGTAGAGAACGTTACCTTCTTTATATTCTTCGTAAGAAACACAATTTCCTTTATTTCTTTTGAACAAGTCCAAAGCCGTATAATTTGAAAGATACTCTCGGGAATACTCGTTAACGTTATAGTTTGGCGTAAATGGAGGGTTGGGAAATGTTTGGTTCCCTATTGTTAAGGCCAAGTAGTTTAAATTGAAATGAGCAAATTCGAAACCATTTAAACTCAGATCGCCGTTAAAGGCTGCCGTTCTAACTAAACCAATAATTACCCGGGCTGGCATTTTGTTCATAAATACATTTTCGCGTGTAATATCCGTTAAACCACTACTAATAGAAAAGTATTTTAACACGGTCCGGTTAATAGGGTAAATAACGTTATGCTTTTCATGAACCATAGCGTGAGCTAACATTATTTCCGCATTGACCTTAACCTTTTAATTAGTAAAGTTACGTCTAATATTTTAAATTTAAATTTTGATTTGCTATTGTTGAGATAATAGCAAATTCGTTTACTGACTTTATGAATCGAAACCTAACATCTACGTTATTTAAAAGAAACTTGTCCATTCGACACACATCAAGATGTAAATCACCGATCATATCAACGGGGTTTGAGAGGGCTACGCGATTTTTCTTTTCAACATACCATTGTTATCATTTTTATTCGCAGCTAAAACATTTTTGCGGCGTCTACTGGATTATCTTTGTAGTACATTTTTGCAGATAGATAGGAATTTTTTGCACTGTCACCGTAATTTAGATGCGTTTCAAAGAATGCCAAATACGGATAAGCGTTTGTCGAAGTATTAACTTGAGTATCTCCGAAAAACACATCTACTTGATTAAACAGAGCAGCGTGTAACAAATTCACAGGACCCACATCCGTTTCTAGAGCAGTTAATGCAGAACCATCATCTTTGAGTAATTTTACTCTAACTTGTAACAATGTTTTAGCCAAGTCCGTATAGAGATCATTAGATCCTGGAACAAAGAACTCAATAGGGCCTTGATCCGAAATTGATGCCAAAGGCTTGTAAATTACGTAGTCACTATTTTCAACATTGTAATTCGCCGGTGGCACCGCGAATAAATCCAGTTCTGACATCATACCCTCAACCATGTTTATTGTTTTTTAGTCCAAAAGTCAGTCTTGGTTCGTTTTTTCTTTATGATTCGATTTCTAGTCTTCAGCTTTCTACGGCGACCCGAACCAGTTTGCGGTTGTGACAAGTGTTGACTCGCTTTTTGTAATAAATTTGCTCCAGCTTCGCTCAAATTAGATTTCAGAGACTCTTTTAGGTTTCTACCCGCAATGTAATCACCAGCTATTTTGGACCCAGTTCTTAGGGCTTCTCTTCCTAGTGCTTTCCCAACGGGCTTAAAAACTGGTGTTATAAATCTTATTAAGCTTTTAAAAATGCTCCCAAGACCATTTCCTCTCTGAAATACTGGTCCCCGGAAGTGACTAAGACCACTTCCGGTAAGACCACTTCCGGTTTGGTTCAAGTAGTAATTTAGGTATATGTTACTTCGTGTCATGTTTGAGTATGAAATGAAGTTTTATGACTGATTTGTTTAACTTAAACATAATATTCTCTCCATAATCAGTTCTCATGTCTATTTCTATCATTTCAAATGACGGACATCTTAATGGGTAATAGTCAATGTTTTGAAACCGATGGACGGCTAACGTTGTTGATTTATCATTGACTATAGGCACAACCCTTAGTAACGGAGCATAGACATCACCAACTACTTGAGGTAGTATTAAATTTGTATAAATATATAAACTTGCAGTGCCCTTGTCAATATCCGCTATACTCTTGCTAGTTGAATTTCTAAGAGGATAGTCCATTTGATCCTCGTGAAACCCTAACAATCTTCCAAGACCCGACTTTTCTTTCGTGAACAGTAGATAATAATCATTTACACATTTGATATTTACTTTTCCGTCGGGATTCAGGTTTATTTTAATCATAGATCTATGTTCCGTAGGAATTTCATTGGTCATAGCTTCGATGACGTTTTCAATGCTTGTATATTGACCAGGTTGTATTTGTAATATCAACTCTCGAGCATTTTTATGACCTTTTCTCTTCCTGATATAGAAAAAATTATTGGAACTATCTAGGACGAGAGGGTCCTCTTTCTTTCTTTTAACGAGTTCTTCGGGAAACGTAAATCTTTCTTTTATCCATTCCATGGAACTCAATCCTAGGATTTTACCCATCTCCTCAGGTATTTGAACTTCATACCCATTTTTAGCCCTAAGGGCGCAAAAAGCTTTTTCATTATCGTCACTATATGCTACAAACATGTATACCGAAGATCGTATTTCCGGTGGTATGGCATTGTTCATAGTTTTTAATAAATTTTTGTACGCGTCGTAACCATCTCCGCGTAAAGTTCCGCCGGTAAATTGCACCTTAAATTGATCCCAAATATTGTCCGTATAATCGTAGACTCCGGCCCTAAAATAAAGATAGTCTGCAGACACATTATCCCAAGCTTTAGGTAAAAATGCTTCGGCTAAACCCACATGCCAGTTTCCATTCAAATGCAATGGAGCTGGTAATTGAACTTTAAAATGAGATTGCGTGTTTCCCGGAAACACGTTCATAGAAGCCGTACTCACGAGAGTTACGTAAAATGAATCGTTCGACATGACTCGTTAACTTTAAATGTTTTTTATTTTTCAATTACTATTCTATATATTTTACAAGATAACTTTTTGAAGTTCACATTCGTAAAAAGCCCCTTATTTCTTCATCATCAAAGTCCTTTACAATATAACAAACGGGGTTTCTGTACAGAATTTTTGAAATGATAAATATTTCCTTGGTCCAGTACCCTTTGTAACCCTTTTCGAACAAAGGTTTGCTTTTTGATAGCCTAACAAGATCACCGACCTTTAACATTGGTGGTTTTGCCCTAGATTGTTTACCATACAGACGTTTCCACACTAAATGCTCATTTTGCATATTGACATCAACAGGAGCGAAACCAGTACTTGAATGTACAGTTGAATTGTAGGCTTTCATTATTTTGGGTAAGGCATCAATGTAATTTAGTTTCTTCGTTCTAGTTAATAACTTGAAGATTTTATCCTTTAAAGTTCTATTAAACCTTTCAATTACTCCGCATTTAATCGCACCTACACTAGTATAAAGACTTATCCCCTCTTTTCTTAAATAATCTTTAAACAATTTTGATAAAAATTCGCTACCTTGATCAACATTAATTCGTAACGGCTTTCTTTCTTTAATAACTCTCCGCATAGCTTTCAAAACCTCTTTACTAGTTTTATTTTTCAAAGGAAGACTCCAAGCATATTTTGAGAGGATATCAATAATAGTTAGAATATATTGAAACCCTTTATTATATTTCTTAAGATTTCGTAGATCGATCAAGTCGCACTGAAATACTTCATTGGCTGTTGTAACGTAAGTACGATTTCTTGGAAAGTATATCCTCCTTGCTTTGTGAATGGTATATGTTGGTTGAGACTGAAGCCATGTCTTAATTTTTCTTCGAAACATTTTTCACTCCTTGTTTCAATTTCTTTACGCTACCGTAACTGAGAGGACTTTCACTGTTATAATACACTCGGCTTAACTTATTTTCCATAATTACACTTTCTCAATGAAAGATTTTCTATTTAACCCTTGTCAATGTACGCTTAAAGCTATAAGTTCAACCTTTATCCATTCATCCTCATCTCTTATATCAATGACGTCACAGATACAGTTGTAGATTTTCCCGCCAATGACGTTACAGATACAGTTGCTTTCTACTATTACGTCTAAGATGAATTTCTTATATATTAATACGCTTTACGTGGACCTTTTAATTACCATTAAAAACAATACCATAATCAAAATAAACTCCTTAAAAAAGGTTAAAATTTGAGTCAAACTAAATATTACAAGGATTGCGCAACTTCAGAGTATCTTACCCTTGGCCATGTACGTTTAATAAAATTCTCGTCTCTTATCAATGACGTCACAAATACAGTTGTAGAAGAGACTGACAGGTGTTTTCCCGCCAATGACGTCACAGAGACAGTTGTAGACAGGACTGCCAGATTCCCGCGCAATGTTTTCCCGCGAGGGGGCGCGCGAGTTTTCCCGCGAGGGGGCGCAGCCGCCAGGGGGCGCGCGAGTTTCCCGCGAGGGGGCGCGCGCGAGTTTCCCAAGGGGGCGTGGCGAGAGGTGACCTTGAAATTCTACACCTACACTCTACACCTACATTCTACACCTACATTCTACACCTACGGAGGTACGAGTGCGGCTTTANTCAAGGGGCTTAGCTTCTTCGTTCACGATGTGAATCTGTGTATTCTGGTCCTCGTATGAGGGCGTGGGTTCGAATCCCACTTCTGACACGATATTTTGGAAAAATAAACTGGATGAGATGTAATTTTAAAACGTCCAAATCACACAAAACCACGTCAGGATGGCCGAGCGGTCTAAGGCGCCAGACTCAAGGGGCTTAGCTTCCTTCGTTCACGATGTGAATCTGTGTATTCTGGTCCTCGTATGAGGGCGTGGGTTCGAATCCCACTTCTGACACGATATTTTTTTGGAAAATAACTGGATGAGATGTAATTTAAAACGTCCAAATTACACAAAAGCACGTCAGGATGGCCGAGCGGTCTAAGGCGACAGACTCAAGGGTTGTTAGTTTCATTGGTTCACGATGTGAATCTGTGTATTCTGGTCCTCGTATAAGGGCGTGGGTTCGAATCCCACTTCTGACACGATATTTTTTATGAAAATAACTGGATGAGATGTAATTTTAAAACGTCCAAATTACACAAAACCGCGTCAGGATGGCCGAGCAGTCTAAGGCGCCAGACTGAACAGGCTTAGCTTCCTTCGTTCACGAAGTGAATCTGTGTATTCTGGTCCTCGTATGAGGGCGTGGGTTCGAATCCCACTTCTGCCACGATATTTTTTAGGAAAATAACTGATGAGATGTAATTTTAAACGGTCAAATTACACAAAACCACGTCAGGAGGCCGAGCGGTCTAAGGCGCCAGACTCAGGGGCTTAGCTCCTTCGTTCACGATGTGAATCTGTTTTTCTGGTCCTTGAAGAGGGCGTGGGTTCGAATCCCACTTCTGACACGATATGTTTTATGAAAATAACTGGATGAGATGTAATTTTAAAACGTCCAAATTACACAAAACCACGTCAGGATGGCCGAGCGGTCTAAGGCGCCAGACTCAAGGGGCAGCTTCCTTCGTTCACGATGTGAATCTGTGTATTCTGGTCCTCGTATGAGGGCGTGGGTTCGAATCCACTTCTGACACGATATTTTTGTGAAAATAACTGGATGAGATGTAATTTAAAAACGTCCAAATTACACAAAACCACGTCAGGATGGCCGAGCGGTCTAAGGCGCCAGACTCAAGGGGCTTAGCTTCCTTCGTTCACGATGTGAATCTGTGTATTCTGGTCCTCGTATGAGGGCGTGGGTTCGAATCCCACTTCTGACACGATATTTTTTTGGAAAATAACTGGATGAGATGTAATTTTAAAACGTCCAAATTACACAAAACCACGTCAGGATGGCCGAGCGGTCTAAGGCGCCAGACTCAAGGGGCTTAGCTTCCTTCGTTCACGATGTGAATCTGTGTATTCTGGTCCTCGTATGATGGGCGTGGGTTCGAATCCCACTTCTGACACGATATTTTTTTGAAAATAACTGGATGAGATGTAATTTTTAAACGTCCAAATTACACAAAAGCACGTCAGGATGGCCGAGCGGTCTAAGGCGACAGACTCAAGGGTTGTTAGTTTCATGGTTCACGATGTGAATCTGTGTATTCTGGTCCTCGTATGAGGGCGTGGGTTCGAATCCCACTTCTGACACGATATTTTTATGAAAATAACTGGATGAGATGTAATTTTAAAACGTCCAAATTACACAAAACCACGTCAGGATGGCCGAGCGGTCTAAGGCGACAGACTCAAGGGTTGTTAGTTTCATTGGTTCACGATGTGAATCTGTGTATTCTGGTCCTCGTATAAGGGCGTGGGTTCGAATCCCACTTCTGACACGATATTTTTTATGAAAATAACTGGATGAGATGTAATTTTAAAACGTCCAAATTACACAAAACCACGTCAGGATGGCCGAGCGGTCTAAGGCGCCAGACTCAAGGGGCTTAGCTTCCTTCGTTCACGATGTGAATCTGTGTATTCTGGTCCTCGTATGAGGGCGTGGGTTCGAATCCCACTTCTGACACGATATTTTTTATGAAAATAACTCGAAGAGATGTAATTTTAAACGTCTAAATTACTTAAAACCACGTCAGGATGGCCGAGCGGTCTAAGGCGCCAGACTCAAGGGGCTTAGCTTCCTTCGTTCACGATGTGAATCTGTGTATTCTGGTCCTCGTATGAGGGCGTGGGTTCGAATCCCACTTCTGCCACGATTTTTAAGGAAATAACTGGATGAGATGTAATTTTAAAACGTCCAAATTACACAAAATCACGTCAGGATGGCCGAGCGGTCTAAGGCGCCAGACTCAAGGGGCTTAGCTTCCTTCGTTCACGATGTGAATCTGTTTATTCTGGTCCTCGTATGAGGGCGTGGGTTCGAATCCCACTTCTGACACGATATTTTTTAAGAAAATAACTGGATGAGATGTAATTTTAAAACGTCCAAATTACACAAAACCACGTCAGGATGGCCGAGCGGTCTAAGGCGCCAGACTCAAGGGGCTTAGCTTCCTTCGTTCACGATGTGAATCTGTGTATTCTGGTCCTCGTATGAGGGCGTGGGTTCGAATCCCACTTCTGACACGATATTTTTTTGAAAATAACTGGATGAGATGTAATTTTTAAACGTCCAAATTACACAAAAGCACGTCAGGATGGCCGAGCGGTCTAAGGCGACAGACTCAAGGGTTGTTAGTTTCATTGGTTCACGATGTGAATCTGTGTATTCTGGTCCTCGTATGAGGGCGTGGGTTCGAATCCCACTTCTGACTCGATATTTTTTATGAAAATAACTGGATGAGATGTAATTTTAAAACGTCCAAATTACACAAAAGCACGTCAGGATGGCCGAGCGGTCTAAGGCGACAGACTCAAGGGTTGTTAGTTTCATTGGTTCACGATGTGAATCTGTGTATTCTGGTTCTCGTATAAGGGCGTGGATTCGAATCCCACTTCTGACACGATATTTTTTATGAAAATAACTGGATGAGATGTAATTTTAAAACGTCCAGATTACTGAAAACCACGTCAGGTTGGCCGAGCGGTCTAAGGCGCCAGACTCAAGGGGTTAGCTTCCTTCATTCACGATGTGAATCTGTGTATTCTGGTCCTCGTATGAGGGCGTGGGTTCGAATCCCACTTCTGACACGATATTTTTATGAAAATAACTGGAGGAGATGTAATTTTAAACGTCTAAATTACTGAAAACCACGTCAGGATGGCCGAGCGGTCTAAGGCGCCAGACTGAACGGGCTTAGCTTCCTTCATTCACGAAGTGAATCTGTGTATTCTGGTCCTCGTATGAGGGCGTGGGTTCGAATCCCACTTCTGCCACGATATTTTTGAGGAAAATAACTGGATGAGATGTAATTTTAAAACGTCCAAATTATACAAAATCACGTCAGGATGGCCGAGCGGTCTAAGGCGCCAGACTCAAGGGGCTTAGCTTCCTTCGTTCACGATGTGAATCTGTTTATTCTGGTCCTTGTATGAGGGGGTGGGTTCGAATCCCACTTCTGACACGATATTTTTTATGAAAATAACTGGATGAGATGTTATTTTAAAACGTCCAAATTACACAAAACCACGTCAGGATGGCCGAGCGGTCTAAGGCGCCAGACTCAAGGGGCTTAGCTTCCTTCGTTCACGATGTGAATCTGTGTATTCTGGTCCTCGTATGAGGGCGTGGGTTCGAATCCCACTTCTGACACGATATTTTTTAGGAAAATAAATGGATGAGATGTAATTTTAAAACGTCCAAATTGCACAAAAGCACGTCATAATGGCCGAGCGGTCTAAGGCGAGAGACGCAAGGATTCTAAGTTTCATTCGTTCACGATGTGAATCTGTGTACTGGTCCATGTATGAGGGCGTGGGTTCGAATCCCACTTCTGACACGATATTTTTTATGAAAATAACTGGATGAGATGTAATTTTAAAACGTCCAAATTGCATAACACCACGTCAGGATGGCCGAGCGGTCTAAGGCGCCAGACTCAAGAGGCTTAGCTTCCTTCATTCAAGATGTGAATCTGTGTATTCTGGTCCTTGTATGAGGGCGTGGGTTCGAGTCCACCCTCTGACACGATATTTTTTATCAAAATAACTGGATGAGATGTAATTTTAAAACGTCCAAATTACACAAAACCACGTCAGAATGGCCGAGCGGTCTTAGGCGCTAGACTCAAGGGGCTTTGCTTCATCGTTCACGATGTGAATCAGTGTATTCTAGTCCTCCTTTGAGGGCGCGGGATCGAATATCACTTCGAACACGATATTTTTTATGAAAATAACTGGATGAGATGTAATTTTAAAACGTCCATATTGCAGAAAACAACGTCAGAATGGACGAGAGGTCTAACGCGCCAGACTCAAGGGGCTTAGCTCACTTTGTTCACGATGTGAATCTGTGTATTCTGGTCCTCGTATGAGGGCGTGGGTTCGAATCCCACTTCTGACACGATATTTTTTATGAAAATAAATGGATGAGATGTAATTTTAAAACGTCCAAATTACACAAAAGCACGTCAGGATGGCCGAGCGGTCTAAGGCGCCAGACTGAAGGGGCTTAGCTTCCTTCGTTCACGATGTGAATCTGTGTATTCTGGTCCTTGAATGAGGGCGTGGGTTCGAATCCCACTTCTGACACGATATTTTTTATGAAAATAACTGGATGAGATGTAATTTTAAAACGTCCAAATTACACAAAACCACGTCAGGATGGCCGAGCGGTCTAAGGCGCCAGACTCAAGGGGCTTAGCTTCCTTCGTTCACGATGTGAATCTGTGTATTCTGGTCCTCGTATAAGGGCGTGGGTTCGAATCCCACTTCTGACACGATATTTTTATGAAAATAACTGGATGCGATGTAATTTTAAAACGTCCAGATTACTGAAAACCACGTCAGGTTGGCCGAGCGGTCTAAGGCGCCAGACTCAAGGGGTTAGCTTCCTTCATTCACGATGTGAATCTGTGTATTCTGGTCCTCGTATGAGGGCGTGGGTTCGAATCCCACTTCTGACACGATATTTTTTATGAAAATAACTGGAGGAGATGTAATTTTAAACGTCTAAATTACTTAAAACCACGTCAGGATGGCCGAGCGGTCTAAGGCGCCAGACTGAACGGGCTTAGCTTCCTTCGTTCACGAAGTGAATCTGTGTATTCTGGTCCTCGTATGAGGGCGTGGGTTCGAATCCCACTTCTGCCACGATATTTTTTAGGAAAATAACTGGATGAGATGTAATTTTAAAACGTCCAAATTACACAAAACCACGTCAGGATGGCCGAGCGGTCTAAGGCGCCAGACTCAAGGGGCTTAGCTTCCTTCGTTCACGATGTGAATCTGTTTATTCTGGTCCTTGTATGAGGGCGTGGGTTCGAATCCCACTTCTGACACGATATTTTTTATGAAAATAACTGGATGAGATGTAATTTTAAAACGTCCAAATTACACAAAACCACGTCAGGATGGCCGAGCGGTCTAAGGCGCCAGACTCAAGGGGCTTAGCTTCCTTCGTTCACGATGTGAATCTGTGTATTCTGGTCCTCGTATGAGGGCGTGGGTTCGAATCCCACTTCTGACACGATATGTTTTAAGAAAATAACTGGATGAGATATAATTTTAAAACGTCCAAATTACACAAAAGCACGTCAGAATGGCCGAGCGGTCTAAGGCGAGAGACGCAAGGATTCTAAGTTTCATTCGTTCACGATGTGAATCTGTGTATTCTGGTCCTCGTATGAGGGCGTGGGTTCGAATCCCACTTCTGACACGATATTTTTTATGAAAATAACTGGATGAGATGTAATTTTAAAACGTCCAAATTACATAAAACCACGTCAGGATGGCCGAGCGGTCTAAGGCGCTAGACTCAAGGGGCTTTGCTTCATCGTTCACGATGTGAATCAGTGTATTCTAGTCCTCCTTTGAGGGCGCGGGATCGAATATCACTTCGAACACGATATTTTTATGAAAATAACTGGATGAGATGTAATTTTAAAACGTCCATATTGCAGAAAACAACGTCAGAATGGCCGAGAGGTCTAAGGCGCCAGACTGAAGGGGCTTAGCTTCCTTCGTTCACGATGTGAATCTGTGTATTCTGGTCCTCGTATGAGGGCGTGGGTTCGAATCCCACTTCTGACACGATACTTTTTATGAAAATAACTGGGTGAGATGTAATTTTAAAACGTCCAAATTGCATAACACCACGTCAGGATTGCCGAGCGGTCTTAGGCGCTAGACTCAAGGGGCTTTGCTTAATCGTTGACGACGTGAATCAGTGTATTCTAGTCCTCCTTTGAGGGCGCGGGATCGAATATCACTTCGAACACGATATTTTTTATGAAAATAACTGGATGCGATGTAATTTTAAAACGTCCAAATTACTTAAAACCACGTCAGGATGGCCGAGCGGTCTAAGGCGCCAGACTCAAGGGGCTTAGCTTCCTTCGTTCACGATGTGAATCTGTGTATTCTGGTCATCGTATGAGGGCGTGGGTTCGAATCCCACTTCTGACACGATATGTTTTAAGAAAATAACTGGATGAGATATAATTTTAAAACGTCCAAATTACACAAAACCACGTCAGGATGGCCGAGCGGTCTAAGGCGCCAGACTCAAGGGGCTTAGCTTCCTTCGTTCACGATGTGAATCTGTGTATTCTGGTCCTCCTTTGAGGGCGCAGTATCGAATCCCACTTCTAACACGATATTGTTTATGAAAATAACTCGAAGAGATGTAATTTTAAACGTCTAAATTACTTAAAACCACGTCAGGATGGCCGAGCGGTCTAAGGCGCCAGACTCAAGGGGCTTAGCTTCCTTCGTTCACGATGTGAATCTGTGTATTCTGGTCCTCGTATGAGGGCGTGGGTTCGAATCCCACTTCTGACACGAAATTTTTTATGAAAATAAATGGATGAGATGTAATTTTAAAACGTCCGAATTACACAAACGCACTTCAGGATGGCCGAGCGGTCTAAGGCGACAGACTCAAGGGTTGTTAGTTTCATTGTTTCACGATGTATAAAAATAGGAAACGTATGCATTTTATTTTCTTTTTAAAATTTAGAGATAGTTTGAGTATTCGGGCCTATATGGAGAATAAAATGGACAGAAAATCGTTCATAGCAGATAAAATAAAATAAGCATGAAAACTTAAAAAAACGTGTTCGTTAATTTTAAAGTTTTCGAGTTTTCAAAAATTGACGTGTTGTATCTCTCTCAAAAGATCACGATCAAGCTACATGTCCTTTTGACTCTAATAACTACATCACAATTAAAGGGCGAATGTAGTTTTCGGTTCGCAATATTTTCAATTTTAAAATATAAAAATAAATTCTTCTAGCTCTATTTTTCAGATATCCGAGTATTGGAACTTCCTCGAAGCAAATGTTTCTAGAATACAAACAGTAGTATCAAGGTAGTTTCTTTGAAATTTTTGTGAAAAAAACTAAGATAAGAAATTTTCTCAAATAATTGATGTTTTATAATCACGTCTTCAAAAACGAAAATTTGAATATCTGTTACTTGAAACAATTAATCTTCTACACTTATCTCTTACCTTTATGCGTCTTTGTGTTCAAAGACAGTTTTTATTAATATCTGTCACTTCAGTCTTAATATGAATTAAAACTGTTTAGAAACTAGTATTTTAGAACTTATACTGCAAAGCAGGCGCTCCATTTAAGTCTTGTGGTGTTGCTCGTTTATTAATTACCGCGTTTGAACTAACAAGGCCCTAACCATCTATTATAGAAGTATTAATCTTGATTGCTTCAACGCCCAGTCCAACTCAAATTGCCTTCCCGTCGTTTTCACGTGCAAAGCACAGTGGATGCAATATTACAAATAGATTCCGAAGACTTAGGCTAAATAATTATTACGTAGACCTGTGAACAAAAACAATCTATACACCTGTGCACAAACATATTCCATAGACCTGTGCTGGGTGACCACATTTCCTAAATTTTATAATTTTTTCTATTTTCGGACGGAACGGGACATTTGGGCGCCGACATTTAGGCGCCGGTCATTTAGGCACCGCCACTTAGGCGCCGGGACAGTTAGGCGCCGCGACATTTAGGCTCCGCGACAATTTGGCGCCGCGACATTTAGGCTCCGCGACAATTTGGCACCGAGAAATTTAGGCCCCGCGACAATTTGGCACCGAGACATTGCCGTAAAATTTTCTCGAAAGATTTGAGATATTTAAGAAAGGAACATGACAAGTACTTTTAGGCTTATATTCTTTTTATTCAACTGACATCAGAGTTCAACCATGTTGTTGACTTTCAAAATAATATGCCTTCTCCAAAATACTGTTGTTTATCTTCATTGACTTCGCAAAATAATATGCCTTTTCCAAATTATTGTTTATCTTCTTTATATGCCTTTTCCAAGATATTGTTGTTTATCATCCTTGACTTCCCAGAATAATATGCCTTTTCCAAAATATTGTTGTTTATCTTCATTGACTTCCCAGAATAATATGCCTTTTCCAAGATATTGTTGTTTATCTTCATTGACTTCCCAAAATAATATGCCTTTTCCAAATTATTGTTTATCTTCTTTGACTTCCCAGAATAATATGCCTTTTCCAAAATATTGTTGTTTATCTTCATTGATTTCGCAAAATAATATGCCTTTTCCAAAATATTGTTGTTTATCTTCATTGACTTCCCAAAATAATATGCCTTTTCCAAAATATTGTTGTTTATCTTCATTGATTTCGCAAAATAATATGCCTTTTCCAAAATATTGTTGTTCATCTTCATTGGCTTTCCAAAATAATATGCCTTTTCCAAATTATTGTTTATCTTCTTTGACTTCCCAAAGTAATATGCCTTTTCCAAATTATTGTTTATCTTCTTTGACTGCCCAGAATAATATGCCTTTTCCTAAATATTGATTTTATCTTCATTGACTTCCCAAAATAATATCCCTTTTCCAAAATATTGTTGTTCATGTTCGTTGAGTTTCCAAAGGAATATGCCTTTTCCAAAATATTGTTGTTTATTTTCATTGATTTCCCAACTTAGGTTAGGTTAGGTTAGGTTATGTTTGTTTTTTATTATTTTTAGGATTGTTTTGTAAAAACAAGTAAGTTTTCGTGTCCTTTAATGAAGATTGCGAACATGCAGTGACGCACAGGGACAATACACGGGTTGCCAAATTGAGAGGTCATTACGGATTTTTAGAAGAAATAATGGAAATATTATTGGCACGTAAATGTCTCGACGCCTAAATGTCGCGGAGTCTAAATGACACGGTGCCTAAATGTCGCGGCGCCTAAATGTCACGGCGCCTAAATGTCGCGGCGCCTAAATGTCACGGCGCCTAAATGTCTTGGCGGCTAAATGGCGGCGCCTAAATAACCAGCGCCTAAGTGGTGGCGCCTAAATGTCACGGACCGATTTTCGGATGTCTTCCTATTAGTTCCTATAATTTCGATAATTTTCCTATATTTTCCTATTTTTTGAAATTGTAGATATTTTGCGCGCTCTCACTTTTGGTTTTGTTACATATCACTCAAAACAGAAATTTGACAGAAAATAATGCCGATTTCCACTAGCTACTAGCAATCAGCCACCATGGATTTACAATACAGGCTAACACTTCTGTGATTAAGATATTCCGATCGTGTTTTAAGTTTAAGTTTATCTATATAAACATGAGTGAATCATATACTAGCTCCCTATAAGTTACTCAGTCACACTGGCCTAATGTATCCAGCATTTTCTTCCGAATAGTAGTCGAGAGGAGGGGAGGCGGGTGACAGTGATAGTAGACGGCGCCCTCTCTTAGGGCTTTGAAATTAATATATCGAGAACTTGAATGTGACGATAGTTCCAAATGGTATTAACGGTTTTGGAGGTTTGACTTCTTTGCGTCACATTCATTCTTTTGCTTATTGAAAAATAATTTTGGTTTCACAACAGGCTTCGTTAAAAATGGGTTGGGCCTTTTTTAAGTTTTTCTATTAGTTCTTTAGACGCATTATTAAAAAGTATAGTAAGGTTTTCTAGATGACTATTAAGTCGTTGTTTAGCTCTTATTTTTTGATAAAGTTTGGTTCTCTCACCATAAATAGTTCCTGCCTCTGAATGTTGCCTACGGAATAAAATTCCGTAGGCGACGCTCTGAAGTCTGAATTTGAATGAGTTTCTATCATTTGGGCTTCGTCAAAAAATATCCAAAATTCTGCCATTTTAATGCGAAAAAAATAAAACTTCCTATTGCGCCAACCCTAACCCATTAAAATAACTTCAAAGATAGAATACGACTGTGAACCGTTCGCAAACAATCACAACATTTCTAAAACGTCGTATGCTTATACTAACTACCTTTCAGTTCAAAGTTTCATTGGTTGATCTCCTTTTCCGGTTTTTTACCGGAAATACGTAAGCGCCGGGAGAAGTGTTATTTTCTCTCACTGTAGGTCGCATATAGGTAACACTTTTTTGGCGGGAAGAACGCTGGATACATTAGGCTTTTGTGGCTGAGTAACTTATAAGGAGCTAGTATATGATTCACTCATGATATAAATCAAAGTCCTGACTGACTGACAGACTGACTGATAATCATCGCCCAGCCCAAACCGCTGGCCCCAGAAGGCTGAAAATTTGTAGGAACGTTACTCGTAAGTAGTAGGCGCGTACTAAGAAAGATTTTTCCAATCCGCCACCATCTTAATAAATGGCGCCCAAAAATGTAGCGAATCTTCTCTTTGTAAGAAAGTCCGCGCGTTTCAACCGATTTCACAAATATTTAGTACACAGAGCCCGTAGACTTGTGCACAAACAGATCCCTTAGAATTGAGCACAAACTGATGTCATAGACTTGCGCACAAACTGATGTCATAGACTTGAACACAAACTGATGTCATAGAATTGCGCACACACTGATGTCATAGACTCGCGCACACACTGATGTCATATACTTACGCACACACTGATGTCCTAGACCCGTGCACAAAAATATCCCGTACACCTGTGTACAAAAATATTCGGTATCCATTTTTGCAAAAGTATTCCGTACATCTGTGCATAAAAATATTCCAAATCCATTTTCACCATAATATTCCGTACGCCTGTGAACAAAAACAGTTCGTACACCTGTGCACAAAAATATTCCAAATCCATTTTCACCTATAATATTCCGTACGCCTGTGAACAAAAACAGTTCGTAAACCTGTGCACAAAAATATTCCGTACAATTGTGCATAAAAATATTCCGTACACCTATGCATAAAAATATTCCGTACAATTGAGCATAAAAATATTCCGTACAATTGAGCATAAAAATATTCCGTACACCTATGCGTAAAAATATTTCGTACACTTGTGCACAAATAGAAATCACAGGCTTGTGCACAAAGAAATGTCGTAGACTCGCGCAAAAAGAGATGTTATAGACATGTGCACATCAGATTCCATAGAGTTATGCACAAACATTTTCAATACCCCTATGCTCAAACAGATTTCAAACCCTTATGCTCAAAAAGATTCCATACCCATTTGCACAAAAATAATCCGTAGACCCGTGCTCAAAAATATTCCGTAGACCCTTGCTCAGACAGAAGTCACTCGCGTGTGCACAAACAGATGTTATAGACTTGTGAATAAACAGATGTTTTAGACTTGTGCTCAAAGAGATTTTATAGACTTGTTCACAAGCAGGTGTTATAGAATTGCTCACAAACTGACATTTATGCTCTCACCGAGACTTGGCTGGATGATTCGGTTTCGGACTCAGAAATTTTTTCTGAAGCCTACATTACCTTTCGTCGTGACCGACCATCAAGGGGTGGTGGTGTCCTACTTGCTTTACACGATTCACTTCGTCCGCTTCCTATTGACGTCCCTGAGGAATTCCTAGTATCTTCCGATGGTACTCCAACAGAAGCTGTTTTCGCATCTTTCACGTGTGGTAGTCGTTCTGCTGTTGTTGGTTGTGTTTATAGACCACCTAGATCTTCACTGGCAAATACAATCACGATTTGTGAATTACTTGGTCACCTTCATGAAACTCTTCCTCCTCACGATCTCTTTATATTGATGGGGGACTTCAATATGGCTATAGATTGGCAACACCCGTCACGGAAATCGGCAGAAGAACAGGTTTTCTTTGACACCGTCGCTGGTTTTAGGCTTAACGAGACTGTGTTGTCACCTACTCGAGGTTCGAGTCATCTTGATTTGGTCTTCGTTAACGATCTTCGTTTCATGAGTGCGACTTCTGTCCGAGATAATATTCCTGGGTGTGATCATTTGGCTGTGTATGGTACTTTGGATCTACCACGGAGCTTTCGTCAACGTTTAACGCGCTCTATCCTCAATTACCGAAATATCGTCGTTGAAGAACTGCTCAACTCTGTTTCCTACGCTCCTTGGGAGATGGTGTTCTCTATGGACATTGAGAGTACCTGGGAAAACTTTTTGGACGTGTTTTGGGCCTACGTTAAGGACAACATTCCGCACACGACTCTTAAGGGCAAAAAACGATCCCCTTGGATTACCGCTGACCTTGTCCATCAAAGTCATGTAAAGCACTCGCTCTTCAATAAGGCAAAGACAGTGGCGGCGCCAGGATATTCTTTGGTGTAGGCTAAAGGTTTTTCACAAATATGGGCCCCCTTAATTATAGTTAAGAAAATTTAAGAATTCATTGTTTAAATTGTTTGTGAGTATTTATTATCGTAACTCAAAGCCGGTAACTACGATGACGACGAAATTGTTTACACCCACAATTTTGGGACCGTCCACAAACGCTGACCCCGCCCCCGCCCCCCCGATCAGGCTTTTGTCACGATTCCTCAGAGCCCTCCCCTAAAAACCATGTCACATTTTTTAGGCCCCCTCCAGCGAAATGTTTTCTGTCTTAATTTACAAATTTAATTTGATCAATTTGGAAAGAGACCCTTTTTTCTTGAGTGATATGACGTTCCCTTCAGAAATATTTTGGTCGGCTTGAAACTCAAAAGTTCTCTTCTACTTAGCTTCTGATTTAGCTTCAGAACTTTAATGTCTGGTTGTGCTTTTTTTGTAAGCTTCAAAACATTTTCCATGAAGCTTAGTTAAAGGGGCACACTTTATAGGTTTCAACATTGATGGTCAAAAACCTTAGTCTAATCGATCATGATATTCAGATTTCAAATATGTGCGAAAGAAACGAAACCATTTCAATCCAAAAGGGGATCCGACTCATCCTAGCTAATGCTAGTGGCGAATAAACAGTTACATTAGAGAGTTTAAGCTGAAACTACGCGTACTCTATATTTAGCGGTCCTTAAGGCCGTTTTCCATCAAGCTTTTCAAGAAGCTTTTGCTTCAAAAACTGAAGCAAAACACTAAAGCGAAATCAGAACCCGTTTTCAAACGCGCTTTTTTGGGCGCTTTTCAATGAGATTCGCGTGAAATAATCGAAAATCTGATATCCTACATGGGTAGATATTTGCTTTCGCTTTTCTCCTAAAAAGGGCTTGGCCAGTTAGTCAAGTGGTTACGTTATTTCTCTCGACCAATAGAGTAGTGGCACTCCATGTTAATTTCTCATAGAGCGTAACATAGCCAAGGCATGCAGATGCCATTACTTTATAGATCATCAATATTTTCTAGCGTCATATTTATTGCAATTTTTTTTTCTTGAGAGCCGCCGGTTTTAATAATAATAATAGTAATAATAACAATAACTTTATTACATGGATATCCCTATCAGTTTAAAACTGGTTTACGTAGGTGTCCGGTTTAAGTTAAAAATGTTAATTAAAATTAAACAATATCTTTGACATATTCCAGGATCTTTGTTTTAAAAACAGATATTGAATTAATTCTTTTTATGTCGTGTGGGATAGAGTTCCATAGTTTTATTCCCCTGTTTTTTACGGAATAGATGAATTTGGATTTTGAAACATAGTCTTTATGTACTCGGGATACTTATTGTTAATAACCTTTTGCATAAAAATAGCTAAATGCAATGTATGGAGTTGGTTAAGTGTTAATCTCACTCGCATTCAACTACACAACAGTCCTCCTGACTTCGTATCAAAATTAATGTTAAATCTGACACCGCCCCCCATTTGTCACGGACCGTCACAAATTTCGAAACCCCCTCCTCCAATAAGAATGTGACGTAGTTTATTTACGATCCCTTAGACATGTTTATTTTTACGTGAAATTTTTCACATCCTTTTTGTCAGTAGAAACAATGGGCTTTAATAATTTCCCTTCTCAACGAAAGTGGGGCCAAAATATACTACATTAAAATTCAGGGCGTCGCTGGGCCCCTAACAGCGTTTATGGGCCTCCAAATTGAAACGAAAAGTAGGCTGTAGCCTGTGTCGCCTACTCCTGGCGCCGCCACTGAAAAGGATGATAACATTCGATTATGAGTGCAGGTGTACTCTGTACTGGGACGTCAATGGCTATTAGTTCCAGTTCCAGTTATAGTTAATGTTAGGAGGGAAAGATGGCGCTAATGTGTAATTACGAATTTTAAAGCTCATGAATGAGAACTGAAAATTCATTTCAAAGTGAATTATTTATTTAAAACAATTTGTTATTATGAAAATTAGTTATATTATTTAAAATATCAATTAAAATTAAACAACGGTGCAAAAAATGACCAAAACTCTTAGAAGTTAAACTTTAGGAAATATTATAACAAACATATTGAGGTATGAAACGTGTGAATTGGATGATTAGATCACGAGTTATGATCTTTTTAGCGTAATTGGGCGGCCATTTTTCAAGATGGCGGACACTTTTAGCCCTCTTTAATCGTAGGATAGACAAAAAGTCTTTGAAGAGCGCTTCCTACTATTTGAACAGCGAAATTTTAAAGAAATCTTTAATTACTTTCGGTAGAAACTTTGCATTTCACGAAATTTATCAATTTAGCCGGTTTTAATGCATGTTTGCCAGCTTCCGGTTGGTTTAACGCTAAAAATTAATATAAGGTAAATTTCTTAAGCTACACTATAAGATTTTTGATGATTCAATCCGATAATTACAGCCAAAGTTACGTAGCACTTTAGTAATTTTGTCGGCCATTTTTCAAGATGGCGGATTTTCCTCAAGTTGCTGATTGGGGGAGATTGCACCATGTGAAAGAGCGCTTCAAGTTCTATAAAAGCCCCCAATTTCAAAACTATCGCAATTTGTTCCGGGTAAGGCCCTTTTTTGAGCTAGATTGACTGTACTATAAATAATTGATTAAATCGGTACGCGACAATTTGGTCTCGCCGTTTTGGTCTCGGGATCAATGGGTCTCAGGACAATTGGGTCTCGGGACAAATAGGTCTCGGGACAAATGGGTCTCGGGACAATTGGGTCTCGGGACAATTGGGTCTCGGGACAATTGGGTCTCGGGACAATTGGGTCTCGGGACAAATGGGTCTCGGGACAATTGGGTCTCGGGACAATTGGGTCTCGGGACAATTGGGTCTCGGGACAATTGGGTCTCGGGACAAATGGGTCTCGGGACAAATGGGTCTCGGGACAATTGGGTCTCGGGACAATTGGGTCTCGGGACCTAACCCAACCCAACATTGTTTGGGGGTAAGAAGATTATTTATATGAGTATTAAAAGCCCGCCTCTTACCATGAACAATTTATTAGCAATAATAGAAATATTTGGCAGCTAACTATTAGGAGAATATTTTGGAAAAGGTGGCAGCTAATTAGTAGGAGAATGTTTTGGAAAAGGTGGTAGCTAATTTGTAGGAGAATGTTTTGGAAAAGGTGGCAGCTAATTAATAGCGAATATTTTGGGAAAGGTGGCAGCTAATTAATAGCGAATATTTTGGAAAAGGTGGCAGCTAATTAATTGGAGAATATTTAGAGAAAGGTGGCAGCTAATTAATTGGAGAATATTTTGGAAAAGGTGGCAGCTAACTATTAGGAGAATATTTGGAAAAGGTGGCAACTAATTAGTAGGAGAATGTTTTAGAAAAGGTGGTAGCTAATTAGTAGGAGAATGTTTTGGAAAAGGTGGCAGCTAATTAAGATGCAGAATATTTTGGAAAAGGTGGCAGCTAATTAATAGGAGAATATTTAGGAAAAGGTGGCAACTAATTAATAGGAGAATATTTTGGAAAAGGTGGCGACGAATTATTGGGACCATTGGTTTGGACAAGGTGGCAACTAATTAATAGGAGAATATTTTGGAAAAGGTGGCGACGGATTATTGGGACCATTGCTTTGGAAAAGGAGGCAATTAATTAGGTAACCAAATAACCACGAGACCAAATAGTCCCGAGACCAAATAATCACGATACCAAATATTCCCGAGACCAAATAATCACGATACCAAATAGTCCCGAGACCAAATAATCACGATACCAAATAGTCCCGAGACCAAATAATCACGATACCAAATAGTCCCGAGACCAAATAATCACGATACCAAATAGTCCCGAGACCAAATAATCACGATACCAAATAGTCCCGAGACCAAATAGTCCCGATACCAAATAGTCCCGAGACCAAATAGTACCGAGACCAAATCGGTGAGACCAATTAGTCCCGCGACCAAATCGGCGAGACCAAAATGGCGAGACCAATTCTGCGAGACCAAATTGTCCTGCTCCGTTATTAAATATAATTAATTTTAATTATTTTTCTCCAGTGTTTTACCTAAATATTAGTTAAGACGTTTTAAGAAACGTGTTTCCTAAAATCATTTTAAATAACGTTACTGTTGACGTTTGAATTCAAGCGTATGCCTCTTTAACCACTTTTGTAAAAGGGTATATAAGGCGATTGGTTCACAGTAAATGAGAAAAATATCCGCAGCCATTGGGAGGCTCGACGTTTCTCGTACCCAAGATAGACAGAGTTACAATTCAAACGGGCTTACTGCGAAACACATTGTTTTCGTCAAGGACGTTTATTAGAACGTGACGGCGCCATCTGTGAGCCTCTAGCGGAACCAATTACAACGTTTTATCGCTTATTTGCAATCAGAAACATAGTTCTGATTTTTATTTCATCTATTTTTTAGATTAAAAAGGACTTGAGTTTTTATAACTTAACTCGCGTATTTTAATTAAAACGTTTAAAAAATATCTTGACAGCTTGTTACACAACAGATTATTGCAGCAGACGGTAATAAAAAAGTTCTTCGAGTGATTAATAGGTGGTACCACCCGTATTTGATAAAGATTCATGCAAATTACAAAAAGTGTATCGCGAAACGTAGATCTCGAGATCCCAGCACGTTGTGACTTTAGGTTTAATACATGTATTCTATCTCATTGCAACGCGTTCCAGATATAACATACACGTTTACTATGATTTGCACACTGCGAACGCGGTGACAGACGGACAATACCACTCCGTGACGTCATCGTCACTCGGAGAGGTATCAATCAGGGTTCAAGTAATTGAGCAAACGGAATGACTCGAAAGCGTTTGATGCTCCCTTTAGTAGGAGACATCGGGGCGTGATTAACTTTGCGGATATTCTATCTGTGTGTGAAATGATAGAGCTGTCAAAGCAGGTGCGAAGAAATTTCAAAACAAACACTAGAGTGAAATACCTGGACAAAGCGATGAGGCCGACAAAAGATGTAAGATCTTCATTAGCTATATCGAATTTCGTGATTTCCAACAGAAACCCGGCTAATCTATCATGTTAAACCCCGGGCTAACACGATTACACATTTAATTTCACACTTTTATCCAGACGTTTTATTTGTCGATAAAAACTCCAGTTTTTTCTAAAACAAAAGAACAAGGCGAGTAACAATCTAGTCTAAGATCCAAATGAAAGACTAATAAGAAACATTAACAATCAAATAAAAATAATATAGGTAAATGTAATTATTTATTTTCCAACAAGTACGTTTAGTAATTGTTTATTTTCCCACAAGTACATTCAGTAATTATATATTTTCCCACAAATACATTTAGTAATTATTTATTTTCCAACAAATACATTGAGTATTTATTTTCCCTCAAACACATTTAGTTATAATTTATTTTCCCACAAGAACATTTAGTATATATTTATTTTACCACAAATACATTTAGTAATTGTTTATTTTGCCACAAATACTTTTAGTAATTGTTTACTTTGCCACAAATACATTTAGTAATTATATATTTTCCCACAAATACATTTAGTAATTATTTTTTCCATTAATTTCTTAGAATACATCAATAAATATGTAATAATTTATATATCTCGTTAAAAAATTCATACGCTCATATTCGATTTAAGAGTCATCGCAGTTTTACAAAAATATTAGTAATTCCAATATTCTAATTAATTTTAGTAGTATATACTATTAACTTTGGATTCTCTAATTGGAACGCACAATCACTAGGTTATGCTAATCTTTTAAAATTTTGAAAAAGACTGCTTTCATTAGCCGACATAAGAATTTATTTACGGTTACAATTATTGTAAGAACTTCTATTTTGTTTCACTTAGAACTTTGGTCAGTTGAGTATTTGTCTAAGATCGCGTTAGCTTTTTACACGCTATTATAGTAACTTCAGCTTAACTTAATTAAATAAACTTGGTTTCATTCGCAAACGACAATAAATGAAGTAGACCCTAGCTTAGTATCACCAAAAGTGGATGAGGGAAAGTTTGAAAGTGGCCAAAAGTCGCGAGGCAATTGTTTCACCATGATTGGCCGTTCAATCGGCTTAGCTATATTAGGCTTATTCACTCCCTAAAAGTAGGCTATGTGTTAGTTCGCGGTTACCGTCGTCCGCTATTGTGTATGACAAATTGAATTCGGTCGAATGCGGCCTCGCTCCATGTCTTAAAATTTGTAATCTTTGCTTACGGGTGGTGTACAATTTTGATGCGTGATTTAACCATGAAGATACCTATGCTTTGTGCAAATAAATTCTAGTCTGAACCGACTCTTGGCCATGTGTTTGTTCGGATCGGAATCGTTTTAAATCAGTTTCCGGTTTAAAGTTCCCGGCGAGGGTTTACATTCCCAACAATCCTCGTTTGATCCTAGTGATGTGCAGTGGTTCTCGAAACTGGAATCTTGTCAGTAGCTCGACGGTGAAGACGAAAGAAGCGACTCCAAGCATTGCCGCCCACAATCGGAACTTGGCTTCAATGTCCTTGAACCCGAGTACATGCACTTCATTCTCAACCGTCGAATGTTGAGGTTCCAACTCGATGTGAAAGTCTCTCTCGAACACGCGGTGAAATGCTGTGATTTGGCTGGTTTCCAAGAAAGACCGCAATCTGCAATCACCAAAGGGTGAGAAACTTTAATTTTTCAAATCAGTTACTTAAATCAGGTTGCAAAATGTCTCCGAGTTATTAATGCTGACTTTATTTCATAGTTTCAAGGTACACACGACACTTTTGGCTGGGGCTTGAAAAATGATATTCCCCAAAGATTTGAAGTGACACTATGAAGAGTGGACGATAATTATGCCGATTTCGATTAAAATAAGCGATTTATTAAATGAATTCGGGTGGATTTCACGGGCGCGTAGCGATATGAACATTTAACAAAGGACGTCATTTAAAGCGTGTTTCGTGATTTGCACGCTTCTCATTTGGACTTTGTTGACAGCGGATTACCAAATGAGCAATTGATTGGTTAAGCGGTGTCAAAATTAAGCGGTGCTATGAAAATTTGTCTATTGGATCAATCGGAAGTTGGAAGTGGAACTGCTAAAAATTGCATTTTACTACGCATCGGTTCCACGAGCAATAACGTTTTGACAGGCCTCGTTTTGACAATATTTGGTTACTTCCAATAATATTTCAGTCAGATTCTTAAGAACAGCTTCTCTCATGGATTCCACGGCTCTCGTTTTCTCCACCAACTCATTGTCAAGCAGTCCTCTTATTTTTTTAAGTGTTCCCAAGCAGTATGATTAAGGGAAATTCCCTCGCCAGTAGCATACATGACGTTATATTTTTCACATTTTCCTCTAGTGTATTTTCTTATGTCCAATATACGTTTCTTTCCACGGGTAAAACATTCCAATTTCAAATTTGAAGTAGTAGGATATAACCAGACGGAAAAACGCGGCGAATTACCCTTGAAGAAGGTATCAATCTCGTTGGCATACTCAAAGATATTACACCATAGTTCCTTTTGTAAGCATAACTCTACACCCGTATCAGTCCTTTTCCAGTAAACCTCCGGGGATAAGACATTACCGATCCAAACCTCTACTTTATCCGCTACGCTATGAACTTGACACATCTTCATTTAAAAATGATAAAACTTTACCGCAACCCCTTAATATACGTTACGCAATACAACAATTCTTCGAATGAAGTCTCAATTGTAGAAGATTTAGCCCTTGTCAATGTACGTTTAAAGCTATCCAATCATCTCTTATCAATGACGTCACAGATACAGTTGTAGAAGAGACTGACAGGACTGCCAGATTCCCGCGCAGTGTTTCGTAAGCTGTCCGCTAGGGGGGGACGCGGTGTTTTCCCGCCAATGACGTCACAGATACAGTTGTAGAAGAGACTGACAGGAGTTTTCCCGCGCAGTGTTTCGCGAGTTTCCCGCTAGGGGGGCGCGCATTGTTTTCCCGCGAGGGGGCGCGCAAGTTTTCCCGCGAGGGGGCGCGCGGGTTTCCCAGGGGGCGAGGCATAATGACGTCATAGGTCATTGACATAGTGACCTTGACATACATCAACATTCTACACCTACATTCTACACCTAAGGAGGTACGAAGTGTGGGGTTATACTACTCATTTATAACGTCAATATTAGGCAAGTCTCTCAAGAATGATTAATTGTTCTTTCTTAAACGATGTAACGCTCAATAAGGTGTATCACTAACGATGAAAACATATAATATTAATTATATTTAATTTAGTATTTAAGATAATCTTGTTTCTAAAATCAAAATTATTACAGAAAGAGTGAAACAGCAGTCTATGTCTTTGTCTGTGCGTGTCCGCCCGTTGTTATACTTGGTCGCCTTGTGTTGATATGTTAATCCTACAAAGCCTTAATATCTTCTTTTTTCATAATATAAAATGAATATATTGAAATAGGTTTCGTAATTTCGACGCCATTAGTAGTTTTATAGCTATAAAATTCTGTTTCATTTTGATATTCCAAGATAATTTTGTTATATTATTATTTGAAATGATTGTTTATATATTACTTAAGCTATACTACAACTGTATATAGCATATACCTTTCTTTAGAGGCTGCAAGCAGAACGCTAAGGCTTATATTCTGTCGTTTAACTATAGTTTTATCTGTTAATAGGCCTAGTGAATCAATAAGTAATCAAAATACAACTGTTGTTTTTACCTCTCCGAGTGACGTATGCCGAAGTTTATATAGGACGTATAACGAAGACTGCGTTTGAATTCGATACACTGTATTTCATTTCATTTACAAATATTTAAGAAATGAAAGAAACTATTGTGAATCATGAAATTAAAATTTTGATTTTACAATTATTTAAGAACTGAAAGAAAATATTGAAATTCCAAGCCTGAATTGACTTACAAAAATAAAACAAAGGGGGAGATAACAAATCTTATAGAAATTTAAATTCTTTGAGTTGGAAATGTCCTTAACAGATTCGGGTTGACTAGCATTAACTTCTTTAACGGTATGCAGTGATGTTTGGTCATCATAGTATTTCGTGGTTTTTTCTCGATTTACGTTGACGTCAGTTTTTTCAAGTTCAATTGTAGTAGGTGATCGAGGTGTCTTTCGTGACAATAGGGATATTTATCTCTTGAGACTATAAAAAATATGAATATTACAGAACGTTTTTTGGTTATCATGCTTGGAAATTTATAAAATCAAATTTCATGTTAATCGTGTTACCAGATTTTTAAATTTATCCAGGGAAAATTGCCTTTCTATCGAATCTAAAATTGATTCATCAGATTCTACGATGTCATCATCATCTTCCATGTGGTGTGAATATTTCTGCTACGCAGAGCTTGTTGACTAAGATTGACTCTGTTGAGTAGATGATGTTGACTTAGATTGACTTAGTGGATCAGATGGCGTTCTTTTTTTACTATATGGTGCAGATCGATTTTCATGTATTTTGCTGGAAGCCACATTTATTTCATAGTTGGATTTATAATGAACCCATTCTTTGCAAACGAAGCACTTGGCATCTTTTAAAAACTTTGGAGACGATATTTTTTGAGTTCATTTTCTCCATATTGAGACTTGAAAATACGGCAAAGTTGAAGTTCAGTTAGTGGTTGCGCTTGTGTCAAGGTGAATCGTTTTGTACGAAAGTGAATGCTTGCTCCAACACACAGGAAAAATTTGCAAAAAAACAGCAACGTACTGGCAGCAGCAGATGCCATTACATTGCTGTTAATATGACAGTTTCGGTTAACTATTTTTAAAACTGTTAAGCAGGCTGTCAATATAACTGCATGGTTTACTGTTTTAAACGGTATAGATTACTGCTTACCTCACAGTAGACTATGCTTTAAAAGCCGTTGGGCGTAATGTTAATGTAACGGTAATGTTTTTAAACAGTTCAGCTGACTGTTACTTAAACATTAAAACGAATTTTTAAAACGGTTTAACGAGTTGTTTTTGAAATTGTATCACTGTTTTTAAAACCGTTCGGCTTGCTGTTAATGGAACAGTATGCAGAACGGGAGAACCGTTCGGTTTACTGTAAATTTAACAGTTTGCACACTTTTAAAAACGGATTGGCTTACTGTTAGTGTAACAGTAATAAACTTTTTAAAACTGTTCGCCTCACTGTAAATTAAACATTCAACAAACTTTTTAAAAACCCTTCGGCTTACTGTTAATTCGACAATATTCACCCTTATGGGCTTACAGTTAATTCAACAATATTCACCCTTGTAGAATCAAATGAGCTTACTGTTAATGTGACAATAATCAACCTTGTAAAATCAAATGAGCTTACTGTTAATTTGACAATATTTACCCTTGTAAAACCAGATGGGCTTACTGTTAATTCGACAATATTCACCATTGTAAAGTCAAATGAGCTTACTGTTAATTTGACAATATTGACTCTTTAAAACTGTACAGCTAACTGTCCGTTCAACAACATTCACACTTTATAAAATTCCTGTTAACTAAACGTGTTCCTCGAGGTGTAGCTTTAAGGGGCTGTTATACCACGGAACTAAACACAAACAATCTACAACGCTTAGTGCGAATACTAAATGCCTGCGCTAAAAAGACTTTAGCCGTTGCTCAAAGTCAGGGGAAAAATTCCAATGATAAATCCCCTTTAATGTAAATAATGTACACTTTAAAGTGAAAGGATTAATATCAGACTATTTTATATAAGACTATATTTATTCACAATAAGAAAAATGCATATATACTTGCAAGGAAACATTTTCATACCCTGTTTGAATCGTGCATTTAAAAGCCTTTAGTCAGCTTCGCGATTACAATACTTCATTTTTTTAAACATATTATTGTTTCTCGACTGGTTTAGTAGTGAAAAAAAGAAGATTAGAAGATAATTTACTATAAAGTTAGAAATTGATGATTACCAGAATTTTGAAAAATGAAAAATCAAAGATGTCCTTGACAAGAATTCTACGGCAGAAAACATATTATAATTTTAGCATAATAATTCATCATAGTAAAACACACACCAATCTTTTGACGACTCATAGTTTGAAATTTTATTTATGAGTGACAGAACCTTAGGATGTATTGATGGGGGTTTTTTTTAATCCATTTCCCCCTTGTTTTGGATTCACTTTTGTTGCGTATCTGAAGTTTTCAAACCATGTTAGAAAAGGACATTAGTAGAAATATTGGTTTCAGCATAATTAACATAATATCAATAAGTATGACCAGGAATGTATAGATTTCCGCTACTTGGAATCTTTCACAGGCCATAGATCCATATACTAATTTGTAATCGAATTTAAGGGGCTGGCCTTAAAACGTTGTTAAAACGTTACCTTCTCCCACTTGTGATTCATTGTTTACTTGAGTTGTTTGCACTACGCCGTTGGAACATATGCGCGACGGTTGGCCTGCTAAACTTTCCAAGTAGCACAAATGTATATATTTCTGGTATAACACTAAATGAATAATTTGAATAGTTTTCGTAGCAATAAGTACCAATTTTTAAACCGAAAATTATTTTCGATTTTAGAATAATATGTAAAGTTAAATCTAGGGTAATATTAAGTGTCATAATTATGGTTTTAATGAAAAAGCTAGGCCTACCTCTGTAAAAATTCCAAGGTGCAAAAGCACTCGTCTTGATATTTTATATTTGCCATGCAGTATGTGGCAAATAATGCGCTCAACGCCTCTACAAGGTTTCCGCCAATGTGGTCGTTCACCACATGCCCATCTACAGCTAGCATCATTAATTAGCTGTTCACGAGCTTTCCTTCAAAGAGAAAAGTTTTTTGAACAAATCAGTAATAGACTATCTATAGACGGAGTAGCGCCATTGATGGGAAAGCGACGTCAAATTATATGGTTCATATATTTGACCAAACATACTGCCTCAGCGAGATATGAGGCCTGTTCAAGTTGCAGGTAACACAAAATACTGTCTGGTCAACAATGTGAACTATAAACTTCGACGTCACTTTGCCATCAATGGCGCTACTCCGTCTATAGATACTCTAATCTGTTATCTGTACCTATGACCATTAAACACAGATTGACTGGGATGATTAGCTAAAACCCCCGTTCGTCCTATGGCATCGCCTGTCGTCACCCCAGCGGGAGAGTCTCGAAACCTTTCGACCCAGTGATCAGTCGAAAAACGTTCAATATTGGTCGCGGCGTGGCGCTAGAGAGGCGCTGCTTTAAAAGAACCACACGCTGTATCTCCATTCCAGTCCATCTGTGTTTAATGGTCTTAGTCTGTACCAACCTGCAACGGCAAGGCAAGGGTGGCCTCTTGATACCACAAGGTCTTTTACAATGTCTTCCACAGACGTCCCAGGCTGTAAAAATAATTTTTAATAAAACTCTGAATTTCGAAAATTATTTTCATACCTCAAAACTAGGAAAGAGGACGTTGAAGTCTTCATTATAATGGGCCATTAAACACATAATAATCGTTGCAACAGCATTTTGAATAGTGCTGCACTAAATATTTGAATTGAAATCGGCCAATGGATTAATAGGGAGCCTTCTATTCCCCTTCTTTTTTTTGTTTTATTCTCATTTGTTTGTTGGCATGTGGATGCTGGTGTTTGCGCTGAACATGACTCCATCGTGGTTAGGATTATTTTTAAGTGCACAAAAAAGCTAATGTTTTCCCCCCTCTTTGCTCAAAAAACACCTCAAAAAGATTAAAAATGTTCTTTTCAAGAACCCGTAAATTTCAAATAGAAACGGCCAATTATTTCTAATCGTTTTTAAATCAAGCTGGGAATCAAACTCTCGTCTTTGCAATAAATATCCTTCCTTCAATTTTTGCTTTACCATTTCCAAATCTGGATTTTGATCATGCACTAACTCTATCAACTGATTTTGAGCGGCTTTGGCTAACTCTAACTGGTCTGGACTAGGTGGACCATCTGAAGGTATCGAATCTACTCTGTATACATATTTGCTGGCATTTTGGATTTTCTCCTTATAGTTGGAATTTCGCTGTCCTTGTCGCGGGAGAGATTTTCAACTCTAGTTTTAGCTGCATTGCAAAACTTTCATAACCTGATCCCAAAACCTCGCCATCTACTTTATCACAAATTGCAAGAAGAAAGTCTACATGAAATTTTCTTGCTATCTCTTTTAGGTGACTATAGAGGGGTCTTGAGCATACTTTTAAAACTTCGGCTATTAGAACTCGCGTGACTTCACGACGCTCTTTGTCTTTCAATCTTCTGCTATTTCTTAAACCTTGAGCAATGGTGGGTCTAAACATATTTATATTCACATTGAAATGGTTCATCCAATTTGGGTTTAACGATGGCGAAAGAATTGACTAATAACAATGAGAATTAATTTAGTAAAAAATGTAATATTCAATTGAGTGGTATTTTTACTTCATTGAGTTTATCAGTAGCAGATCCTCTAGTGTCAACATAATTCACCAGTTTTCGAAATTGGACTGGAGTCACGATGCTTTTATCTTTCAAATCTTCGAATTTAACAAACTTTAAATCCTCAATGGCTTCAACACCCAATTCCACAATAGAATTCGCTAGTTTTTCTAAGTTATCAACACGATTCAAAAAAACTGGTATCGCAGCCACGATTACAGTTTTTAAGTTTTCAAATATTTGTTGTTCACAGCCGTTACATGCCATCTATAGTTTGAAATGAGACAAGAATATAAATACTGCCATCGAACATCTTGATTTGGCCCAAGATTGACATTAGAAAACCTGGTTTCGAGGAAAAACATGGAGCTCATTGGCTATTGTCTCAGGTTTTAGAATATCCAATAATTCATACAAGATTTTCAAATAAATCAAAGCTTTTAAATTAATATTGAAAATTATGTCAAGTTTTATTGATAATTTTCATCATGTATGATATACTGAAAGCATTTTCCTTCCAAAGAATACCCATTTTATGGATAGTAATCCACAATATTTTGTAAAGGAATGATAGTGGTTTTGGCTTACACGGTAAGCTCGTACAGAAATAAGTTCAACTCTAACTTCGACTTATACAATTCTGATATCAAATAGACATCGTGCCCTTTCACAACTAATGATTTAATTTTCCCAAACGTAATCACATCCTCACTACTTGAAATCACAATAAACTGTCCTACTTCATATTGTGTTCCTTTCAATGTTAACTTTGAAAGAATGATTGAAGTCGTTCTTTTTAAATGGTGTTTTATAGCGTCCGTGTTTATGCAATCATCAAAAAACAATTCACTTTGAAATGGAGACCCACAGTCTGTTAACTCTATGTCAGGAGGAAAATATGAACCAAATGCCAACCAAGAATGCATTTCCATTTGGAGCAAGCAGAACGAACTATTACCACTAATCCCTGGGTAACGACTGCATGATTGGACAATGTTGAATATCCCAATACAGTTTTTTATCCAGCATCATATTCGTATGACCGCTTAATTTGAATTTTGTCAACCAAGAGTATAACACTTTCTTCTATCTTTGTCATTTTGGGTGATTGTTTTTGCAGCAGGCGCAGCGTGGCACTTTGAATACCTGGTGGAAATTGAAGTGTCTCTAGATGTTGATTTAGGCACTTTTTTCTTGGAAGTGGATGACCTTGCTCATGTAAGAAATTGTACCCTTTTGTACCAATATTGTATAGAAGTTGTAACGACGATTGTATGGCTTGAGGAGACCACTGTTTGCATTGTTTGCGCTGTTCTACAACGTGATTTATTTGATCCGCAGCGAAGAGTTTGCCAAAGGCCGTCATTACTTTCTCTAATTGGTACCACGATCTTTAGTGTTCCGAAAACAGTTTAGCGTGCTGTTTTTCAAGGTCTGTATTCTTCTTTGACAATTCCGCTAATGAAGTCTTCAATTCTTGTATAATTATTTTCAGGTTTTCAGAGGCATTCTTTGACTCATCAGAAAACGTTTCTGTTTTTTTTTCCTTCAATAATAGGGGTACTTTTGGGGGGTATGATGAGCTGACTCTTATTTTATTTCAGAGCTTTAGTTATTTTGTCTTATGGTGATAAAATATTTACTTTTACTGGTTTTTTCTTAATGTATTCACAATTGGACGCCGAATTTGACCAAACTACATTTGATGATATCAGTAGCATTACAGGAAGAATTTAGAAGTGGTTTGGTTGAGTTTCTCAACCTTGGGTCGGAGCGCCTCTAACCATAATGTCTTTAAAGTTAGTCCTATTCCAAAATCAAAGCATTTTAGCTTTATAGCTGATCCATTATTGACATCGGTTTATTGAGTTTAACGTTTTGAAACAGTATCCGAAAAACATCTTCATTTCATACGGGTGGGTCCAAATAGTATCAAACATTTTAATATACGGGCTTCTTTTAAGCATATATATCACATAGTTTCAGAATTGAACATGATTTAAACGATGTTTGTTGGAAAATAATCTCCTGAATATAATTTTTTTTTATTTTTATTTTTTTATAATAAATAGTCGTCCCTGAGTGCCACATAAGCAATACTGCTTGAGCGTGGCTGGGGGTTTACATTGGTTGTCAAAAGGTGGTTACATATATACATTTGTCTATACTCGTTGTCATATTAGTTAATTTTTGTAGTTCATTAGTTTTATTAATTACATTAATTGATAAATTTTACTGCATATTTAGTTGTCTATGTAATTATTAATTTCATTGAAACCTTTAGCTATTAGCCAGGAGTTTATCTTGTTTTTAAATAAATTGATAGTTTTACATTCCTTAGTTGCTTTGTCGAGTTTATTATACAGTTTAGGACCTAAATAAGATGAATGTTTTTGGCCGAAACATTAGTTAACCCTAATAGCAGTCAATATATGGTGCAAGTATATAATAACATGCAAGCCGGACATCTCTATAGTAGAGTTCTAGCAGTCTGAAAAATACGGATATTTGTTGGGTATGTAAATCGGCTGTAAGGTATGACGGAAGTAAACCATTTAATCGTAAGTTAAAATTATTTGAATTGTATTTTCATATACAGGATATTCCGAAAATAAAGGTAGTAGATGTATAGTAAAATGTGTTGGAAATTCTCCATGTTTGTTTGCCCCAAACCATTTGTAATCGTCGCGTATTGTCGTGTTCTCTCTTCGACTAAATACTCGTGTTAGTTCTAAAATCATTATTAGTCGTTCGTTAATTTAAAATACTTTTATTGTCATTAAGACTAAGTCAGGATTAATATTTAAAATTGTCATTGTTCATACATAAGCGTTACAACCGTACTCCATAAACCGAAATCCAAACGATACTAACTAATCTCATTTCATTCACAATACAGGAAATCTTATCAGTAGGCTAATCATTTTTTTATAAGTTAATCTTTGTCTAAATTGGCCTATTAATTTATTTTTTTACATTTTTAGACTTTCTATTATTTTATCGCTTACATTCGGCCATTCTGATGAAATTTATCCCCTGATATAATTAATACACATTACTAAATTAATATTTTTTTACACAACATTCCAGATTTGAATTAACCATTATTATACCTTAGACTAAGTCAATTTACTTATCGCGTTCATAACAAACTCGTTTAACATTTCTTGATGGTCTACGTGGTTGGTTACCGGAAAAGTGTCGTTTGTCCGTAATTAGTCTCGCTGGTGGTCCAATATCATCGTTTGGCAACGTCAGGGACAACCCAACGTGGTTTTCTTCAGTGTCGTGTTCCTGAAGTCGTCGAATAGGTCTCCCTTGTTTCATTGCGTCGTCTTCGTGAATTCGAATTTCCTTCTTTGTCAGGATAGGGCTGGCGTACGGTGACGTTGACTCTTCCATGATCTTTGAATCCAGTAATTGCGAAATTCTAAGTCGAACTTTATCCCTTTCGTAGTGCGAACGTCGGTATGGTCTGTAAGTTACTGGTTCTGTTGTAGTAAGTTCGATCTCCATCGAAGCTCGGTTCATCCTACCCAACTCGTGATATTCGTTGAGACTTTGATGTAGTTTGTCCTTGCAATTCTTGGTTACTCGTAGTCCGGTGTTCCTTTCGCCAATATCTATTGGTTCTAGAGTCTTTTGGAATATGTGGCAAAAATTTCGTGACCTTTTTCCAGTTCCGCTTGACATTTATCAGCTCGTAAGATCTGCTGTCCGGTTTTAATTTCAAGTTTGCTTTGGGAGAGGTTTACGACTGGAACACGTGCATATCCTTCTCGGTCAATAGCGTTGATGCCTCCCGGAATATTGTATTCATTCCTGGGTTGCATTCGAATTTGTCTATCCATGGATAGATCTTCTTCTTGGTCGGTAATATTCTTCGTAATCAGTTTGCCGGAATTACTGACGCTTCCTTGGCCCAATCGTTTATCGTTCGTGGTGGTAATTCTGGAATCTGAATATCTCGCAAACAATTGTCTTCAGCATTAGATTTATTATTTTCTTCAAACAACCGGATGGAATTTTTACGTTTCACCACCGTTATATTAGGCAGTTCCGTGAGCGGTTGTCCAACGAGAAGGGGAATTTCTTGGGCTTCGTCTCGTACCACGATAATCTCTACTTCCGCGCTGGCTTGATCGACTCTGACTATTGCTTTCGTAACTCCCAAAGGTATAATTCGTGTCCCTCCTCCATAGCCTCTGATGGAGATATCCTCGATTGGTTTCTTATACGCTAAACCGAGATCAACCGCGTTGCTTTGCCGTAAGGTGACACATTTGCTTCCCATGTCCAGGTACGCTTTAATCGGTTTATCGTTAATAAATGCATCCATAAAATATTTCACATTACCATCGTCTTTGCTGTTGTCGCTTTCCACGTGCATAGTTACTCGGTCTGTATTTGTTGTTGTTACCCGGCAGTCCTTAGTTTCATGATTCGTTCGATTGCATACTTCGCACCGTTTCCTTCGCTGTGGTTTTGGACAATGTCTCGAAAAGTGTCCGTACTCGTTGCAGTTGAAGCACAGTATTTCATCTCTGTCGTTGAGGCTGGGCTTCTTCATCCTTGTTTCGTTAGTCGTTGAAAGTGAATCGTTGTCGCCACGTTGTTGTAATCCATTCAAAAAGCCTTTTGATTTCTCGTACGTTGCTCTTGACTCAGACGTTGTGGCTGTATCGTTGGTTATCGTCAACCTTGCTTCGAGTTGCTTGATGCATTTTAGTAGATCAGATGGAGTACGGAAATCCCTCATGGTTAGCGCCGAAATCAGCTCTTTATCGTTGAGTCCCGTTATTAAGTACTCTATCATTGCATCGTCATTAAGTCCGCAGAGTCTCAATTTCGCTACCTTCTCGTGGAAATATTTTTCGATCGTCTCTCGTGGATGTCGTATGCGCTGTTCCATCTCTCTATGCATCTGCTGGGTGTTCTTTGATGAAGGAAACCATTCAATTAACTTGTTCTGCCAGTCCTCCCATGAATGTACGCTCGTTTCCAATCCCTCAAACCATGTCTTCGCTGAACCCTTGAGTTTCGACAAGGCATTGTTCAGGATCAGTCGTTCGTGCCATCCATACGCTTGGGCTACGTCGTTGACTTTCTTGATCCACATTTTAACCGTCTGATGTGGTGCGTTCTCAGGATCGAAGTCCGGTAGTATGTGACTTGTCTCGCCGTAATGATAGTATGCGTTCCCGTGATTATTCATACCGTCAGCTGCAGGGTTTTCTAAGTTTGCAGCTTGATGATTTACGTTGGGCATTCGGTTAGCGTTGTTAGCGTTCATTGCTGCCATGGTTTCTAGCACAGCGGTTGATACTGCTGCTTTAATGGCATGTTGAAAAATGTCCATGGGGATGAATCCCGGTGTTGCTCCCACCGATCCTTCGTTCTGATTGCTCGCGTTAGGCATTACGTTACGTCGTTGCAGAATCACGTCGTGGATTGTTCGTTCACTTATTGTCTCTTCACTTCGTACACTTTGCTCGAGACCGTCACCGTGACTTTCTTCGTAGTAGTCTGAATTACTTTCGTTAGAGTCTTCGTTACCCGAACTAAGTTCGTTTCGGTTTTCGTAGTCGTAATCGTTGACTTCCGAGTCCGTATCGTAAGTGTCCGTGTTTAATAAGTCTTTCTTATCTCGTAGGTTTAGCGTTACCGTTTCGTTTCGTGGGGTTAAACGTTCGTTGTGGTTAGTAATAGCACCCGCGATACTTTCGTTACCGTATACGTTCGCGTTACTTTTACACGTGTTGCATCGTTCCACCCGTAGCTTCGTTGAATATACCGATCTCACTCTTTCGCTGTATCGTACGTGAGGGCAATTCGTCTGTTCTTGCATACGGTTACCGTGTGGACTTATCGTGATCGTGGCGCGTAAGGTTTCGGAACATTCGCGTTTCTTAAGAGCGTGTTGCCTGGGCAAGTCCGAACTATGGACTAGATACCGAGTATCCCACTTCTGAGATGTAATCGTCGCGTATTATCGTGTTCTCTCTTCGACTGAATACTCGTGTTAGTTCTAAAATCATTATTAGTCGTTCGTTAATTTAAAATACTTTTATTGTCATTAAGACTAAGTCAGGATTAATATTTAAAATTGTCATTGTTCATACATAAGCGTTACAACCGTACTCCATAAACCGAACTCCAAACGGAAACGATACTAACTAATCTCATTTCATTCACAATACAGGAAATCTTATCAGTAGGCTAATCATTTTTTTATAAGTTAATCTTTGTCTAAATTGGCCTATTAATTTGTTTTTTTACATTTTTAGACTTTCTTTTATTTTATCGCTTACACATTGAACATGGTTTACGGATGACCCCTCAAACTTATAAATGAAATTGAAAGACAATGCCAATTTATTTAATGTAGAGCTCGGCATTTTCGATCAATTATCCACAAATTGGTGGATAACCGATTATTTATAAACAAATTTGTGGATTATAATACGATTTAACATGTAAGTTCTGTGGATAATTTTCGGGTATGGATAAAAATAAAATAAAGTGGATAATTGATCGAAAATGCCGAGCTCTAATTTAATGGGCCATCCAAATTTTCGCAATTATGACTGATTTTGCTAACTATTTAAATGATATAAGACAATAGGAGCTAGTTACTTCAGAGTAGATATATTTCCGACACACCTCCTTTCCCCGACTCTATGACCGTTCCCAGATTGGAGACAATTTTTCGAAGTTACATCATTTAGTTCAATGTTTTCTTATAAAACCCAACGCCGGGGGTATAATATCACACTCAAACTCGTTTTAGGCAATATAGAATGCCAGCTGATAAAACATGTGGAACGAGTCATTTGCGTTATCATCTCGAGAAGAAACACGCGGAAAAAATTGATATCAATGTTTCTCCGTCGGTAGTATTTTGTAAGATTAAGCTGTCTAATTGAAACCGACCAAGACTGCCCTATAATTATTGTTTAGACCGGACAAATAGTAATAATATTAGTACCAGGTACTGTTGTTCGTTTGATGTAGTTTTTCTTTTTTGGCAAGCAAGTCCGAAACGTTTAACGCCACTCAGAGTGTTAAAAATGGGTCGTTGCGACCAATCAACCACTTACTGCAGTTGAACAACCATTATTTAAAAACATGCTATAATCAATGAATCCCAAAAACCGTGCTATAGCGCAAACCGTCCCCCAGAGTGCAAGAGTATTAAAGGAAGAACTAATTGAATCTTATCAGTATGAATTTCAACGATTGTAAGAGGAGTGTACTGTAAGTGTACCAAGAATAACTTTGAATGTAGTAGTGTTGCGATTAAGTTTTTCGACATCTTTAGACTATTCCTGGTCAGGTTTCATATACCCTCGATGCTTGGACATCTAATAATCGCCAACCATTTCTGGGTGTCACCGCCCATTGGATTGACCTCAACTGGATACTACAAGGTAAACTTTTAGGCTTCCTTACGTTTAATGAACAACACACGGGAAGTAACATGTGCTTGGCGTTCCTGAGGCTCATAGAGAGCACAGCTTCAAAGGTTCACAATTGTCTAATTATATATGTCTTTGCGCTTTTTTTCAAAAGGTTCTTGCAATTACAATGGATAACGCTCTAAACAACGACACCTTTTCTCGAGAACTTGAGGCAAAGAGTGGCGAGCTAGGATATAGATTTACGGCTAGAACACGTGTGCGATGTATTGCTCACATTCTTAACCTTGCGGTCCAAGACTTACTTAAGCTACTCAAATCACAACCGCAGTTTGACGATGAATCTGAGTACGAAGAAGCAGTGGAGGAGATAAGTCAGCAAATGTCTGTAGGAACATCAGTAACTAAGGTAAGGTTACACGATTTAATTTGGTTTTTAAAGTTTAACAAGGAGTGTTAAATACAGATTAGAGCTATTGTGTTAAAGATAAGATTGTCAACCCAAAAAGAGAAACAACTTTCCGATCTAAATAACTCTTTTGGACTTGAGAACCTGAAGGTGGTTCTAGATGTTGTAACTAGATGGAATTCTACTTACGCGATGTTGGGGCGAGCATTATATTTAAGATCAGTAAGCTGAAGTTTTATATCATACGTTTGATAAAGGTTATGAAAATATTTAACTAGAAAAAATAACCGAAACTGTTCTCGTCGAAGTCTTTAAGGGCCATGATAAAGTCAGATTCCGACTTACGAAATTACTCTTTAATGAACGTTGAATGGGACTACTTGCAGAAACTAATTTTGCTACTTAAAGTAAAGACTTATGCGAATTGCAATACTTTCTAAACTGTATTGTTTATTAGAGATTTGAAATAGTTGCGATTGATGGTACTTCTTCACGTTTTGATCGTCTGGTATTTATTCAAACCTGGGGGAATGTCGTCTTGAATCTATAAAACAAGTTGTGAAGGGAATGATAGCAGCAATGTTCAAATAAGGGTTTATCTCCTAAAAGACCGCGTTCCATTGAAAGGGCGTCTAAGCTTTGGTTAACTGTAAAGCCTAAAACACAGTATGAGACTGGACGGTTTTCAATGTTCAGTTGTCCGAGGAACCCTCCTTTAGGATGTTCAGTTGGTCTAGCAACCTAAATACTACCTTGCAATGTAACATCTGTGACGCATTTAAGTTAGCATATAATCCGTCCTTATAATGGTTCTAGAATAAATGTAAACCAACCCAGAAAGTTATTCATATCTGGGGTTAATTCTGTCTAGCAACTCCGCAAGACTAGGTTATCTGAATAGTAAACAAGTTGAATGTAAATTTTTGCAAAGCCTTTACAATGATAAAGGATTCGTAAACAAGTACTGAATATGGACTAGCTTATAGGACTTCGAACTGGCTACAAAAATGTTTTCATCTTGTGCGTACCCTACTCAGGCAAGGTGTGTGGACGTTTGTGGTCATGCCTGCGTATATCTGGTTGTTGGACAAACTGAAAAAGAATCACGATGACGTAGTCATAAATGCTGCCTGCGTGGTGGCGAAAGATAAACTGTCTAAATACATGGAAATGTCCAATAACGAAGCATTTTGGGTAGCCATTTTCTAGTACTCTCCCAATTCCACATATAATGTCCTTAAATGTGCTCCACGGTTTATGGTAAATGACTGGTTGATAGAAATCTCCAAAGGGATACCTACAATCGATAATGCCCTTAGTGTTTTAAAGCATGTGCTAATCATCTAACGTTTAACGTTGTAGTGGTGGACACCTACTTTAAATATGGACTTTATTCAATCCAACTACGCCAAAACCGAGGCCAAAACAATAAGAGCAAAAGTGCTATCCATATGCAACGATGTATATGACCAATCCTCAGTAACCTCCAATACCTTGAATGCAGTTCAAGACACTTTGGTATTTTAGCTTACGATCCTAAAGTAAATATTAAACTTTACTTTTGCCATGGTAAAAATATTATAATAAAAGACTAGTTTACGAAGAAATACTCATAGTAATCATTGAAACTTTATTAGGTGTAAAATTTCTAATAAAGGTGGAGAGCTTTCGACCCGAGGGTCTTCATCAGTCCAAGCCAACTGTTGGCTCTAAATTATCACAGAAATAAAACCTATGACGTCATCTCGGTTTTTTGTTAATCAGATTGCGCCCTCTTACGGCTAAGATGTTTATCATCGATCACACCCCATAGTGTTGACTCACTACTACCCTGATTTCCCCCCCCCGCATGAATAAATTGAATACCAAATTTTCCCTTTAAAAGTCTACTTAATTTTTCGCTGTTTCCTTTTATACAGGGTGTTTCTGATAAGTCTGCCATAAATCAAGGGGCGTGTTCTTTGGGTCAAACTGAGTGGAAAGTGTCAAAGAACATGGGGTGTACAAGAATTTGCAACGAAGATATGGCCCCCCAAACATTGGCCCCTAAAACAAGAAAATATTCGAAAATGTAGACTAAAACAAATTCAGCCTTATCAACTTGTTTAGAAATAATGAGACAATTTCAATAGTTTCCCTCTAACATCGTTATTGAACTTTCACCTGGCAGAAGTGTATTAAATGAGTAGAAGTATGCCTACTCTAGTAAAGTAAATTCAAAGTATCATGGTACCTTTCGGTTGGTATTACTTTTATTCTTAACAAGTTAACATGGACGTTACAGGTATTGTTCAAAATGTCCACCAACGGCGTTAAGACAAACATGAACCCGTCTTTCGAAAGATTCTTGGACATGTTGGAAGATTCCTGGCATGTTCCTGATTGTTTGACAACCTTCAATAATTCGTCTTCGCAAGTCTTCCTCATCACGGACTTCATTCTTGTACACGATGTCTTTGAGATGACCCCAAAGATAGAAATCGCACGGATTTAAATCCGGAGATCTGGCTGGCCACGCAACTGGTCCTCCACGCCCAATCCACCTCAAATTAAACGTAGCATTAAGATGTTCTCTAACTGCACGGCTGAAATGTGGGGGTGCCCCGTCGTGCATAAACCACATGTCACGAAGTAATGCTAACGGTATGTCCTCGAGTAGTTCAGGTAAAGTGTCTCTTAAGAACGTGAGATATGCTGCACCATTTAGTCTGGGTGGAAGAAAATGCAGACCTAGTAAATGATTACCGACAATGCCGCACCATACGTTTAAAGAAAATTGCTGTTGGTGACTTCTAACACTAGTTGCGTGAGGGTTTAATTGGCGCCATTCGTGGTGGTTGTGATAGTTCAGAATTCCATCCCGGGAAAAATGTGCCTCGTCGGTTACTAAAAGGACCCGTGGAAATTTATTGTCCTCTACTCTGGCCAAAAACCACTCGCAAAAGTCGATGCGTCTTGGATAATCTGCAGGGTTAAGAGCTTGCACCTTTTGAATATGATACGGGTGAAACTGATGTCCGCGGAGAATTCGCCAGACCAAAACGTGATTAACATGTAATTGTCGTCCAACTTGTCTGGTACTTGTCGAGGGGTCCTCATCGAACATGACAAGGACGTCTTCCTCGATTTCCTCCATGTCTTCTGGAATGTCTCGCTCTCGAACGTTGTTGGGTTGTACTTGTCCGATGTCCCTCAAGCGCCTGTCAACAGCCTCGAACGTACGACGATTTGGTATGCGTCGTTGCGGAAATTGTTCCTGGTATCGCCGCTGTGCTTCCACTGAATTGCCCTGCGCCAGTCCATACATGAGATGCATGTCTGCATATTCTGCATTGGTATACCTCATACTGTACTACCACACGTTCGTTCGAAGTGATACTGTGACGTTATCAACAACATCGCGTTACTTTATAGCAAACCACCGTTTAGTTTTTACGTTTGCGTCATGACTGTCAGCATTGTTTTTTATTCACAAACGTAAACAATAAACGGTGGTTTGCTAAAAAGTCTTTGGGGTCATCTCAAAGATTTTTTTGACATCGTGTACAAGAATGAAGTCCGTGAATAAAAAACAATGCTGACAGTCATGACGCAAACGTAAAAACTAAACGGTGGTTTGCTATAAAGTAACGCGATGTTGTTGATAACGTCACAGTATCACTTCGAACGAACGTGTGGTAGTACAGTATGGCGTATACCAATGCAGAATATGCAGACATGCATCTCATGTATGGACTGGCGCAGGGCAATTCAGTGGAAGCACAGCGGCAATACCAGGAACAATTTCCGCAACGACGCATACCAAATCGTCGTACGTTCGAGGCTGTTGACAGGCGCTTGAGGGACATCGGACAAGTACAACCCAACAACGTTCGAGAGCGAGACATTCCAAAAGACATGGAGGAAATCGAGGAAGACGTCCTTGCCATGTTCGATGAGGACCCCTCGACAAGTACCAGACAAGTTGGACGACAATTACATGTTAATCACGTTTTGGTCTGGCGAATTCTCCGCGGACATCAGTTTCACCCGTATCATATTCAAAAGGTGCAAGCTCTTAACCCGGCAGATTATCCAAGACGCATCGACTTTTGCGAGTGGTTTTTGGCCAGAGTAGAGGACAATCAATTTCCACGGGTCCTTTTAGTAACCGACGAGGCACATTTTTCCCGGGATGGAATTCTGAACTATCACAACCACCACGAATGGCGCCAATTAAACCCACACGCAACTAGTGTTAGAAGTCACCAACAGCAATTTTCTTTAAACGTATGGTGCGGCATTGTCGGTAATCATTTACTAGGTCCGCATTTTCTTCCACCCAGACTAAATGGTGAAGCATATCTCACGTTCTTAAGAGACACTTTACCTGAACTACTCGAGGACATACCGTTAGCATTACTTCGTGACATGTGGTTTATGCACGACGGGGCACCCCCACATTTCAGCCGTGCAGTTAGAGAACATCTTAATGCTACGTTTAATTTGAGAAGGATTGGGCGTGGAGGACCAGTTGCGTGGCCAGCCAGATCTCCGGATTTAAATCCGTGCGATTTCTATCTTTGGGGTCATCTCAAAGACATCGTGTACAAGAATGAAGTCCGTGATGAGGAAGACTTGCGAAGACGAATTATTGAAGGTTGTCAAACAATCAGGAACATGCCAGGAATCTTCCAACATGTCCAAGAATCTTTCGAAAGACGGGTTCATGTTTGTCTTAACGCCGTTGGTGGACATTTTGAACAATACCTGTAACGTCCATGTTAACTTGTTAAGAATAAAAGTAATACCAACCGAAAGGTACCATGATACTATGAGTTTACTTTACTAGAGTAGGCATACTTCTACTCATTTAATACACTTCTGCCAGGTGAAAGTTCAATAACGATGTTAGAGGGAAACTATTGAAATTGTCTCATAATTCTAAACAAGTTGATAAGGCTGAATTTGTTTTAGTCTACATTTTCGAATATTTTCTTGTTTTAGGGGCCAATGTTTGGGGGGCCATATCTTCGTTGCAAATTCTTGTACACCCCATGTTCTTTGACACTTTCCACTCAGTATGACCCAAAGAACACGCCCCTTGATTTATGGCAGACTTATCAGAAACACCCTGTATATGGTAGTGCTAAACACGGCTGGGAGTCGTTAGGGTTATTAATATTATTTTTCTTGATTATATGGTTTTTAAAAATAGAATCAATTAATTCATGCGGGGGGGAAAACGGTTAGAGATCACTTAGTTAAAAATAGACCAAAACAAAACGTAAATTTATTAGAGAACCGTTGCGTAGTCTACCAAGTAAATTGCCAAACCTGTAGTAAAACTTATGTTGGTGAAACCCAACAAACACTAAAAAATAGATTTAATGGACATAAACAATGTATAAAAAATTTTGATAAGGAGAATGGCTTAGCTACACACGTCTGGGAGTCGAAAGGTCACATAATAGACTTTAAAGAACCAAAGATTTTATATCATGAAAAACATTGGCGAAAAAGAAAATTTATCGAAGGTCTGTTTATCAAAAAATCTGGAACACATAATTTAAATCAGGGTAGTAGTGAATCAACACTATGGGGTGTGATCGATGATAAACATCTTAGCCGTAAGAGGGCGCAATCTGATTAACAAAAAACCGAGATGACGTCATAGGTTTTATTTCTGTGATAATTTAGAGCCAACAGTTGGCTTGGACTGATGAAGACCCTCGGGTCGAAAGCTCTCCACCTTTATTAGAAATTTTACACCTAATAAAGTTTCAATGATTACCATGAGTATTTCTTCGTAAACTAGTCTTTTATTATCCTAAAGTAAGGCTAGCTAGGTGTTCTGAGGTTCTAAAATATCTGAAAGATGACCTTCAACCCCAAAACTAACGTTCTGCAGTGGTGGAAGGTTAGTTTTTTCTTGGTTTCTTATGCATTCGAAAGTTGCATTTGCTTCCGGCGCACTAACATTGCCCTCTATGCAGATATCAAGGTGTTAATGGTTTGTTTCATTCCTAGGCCAATGAAGGCGTTTATCCAGGAGTCTCAAAAATGGCCAGAGATTTCTTGGCCATTCCTGCAACCTCTGTTCCAGCAGAAGAGATTTTTTCGCTAGGAACAAATCTCGTGACCTCCAAGAGAGGTAGCCTAAGTTCCGAAACTATAACTGCAATGATGTGTTTCAAAGCTTGGTGGAAATAAATTTGTGCAATTTGATAATATTGTAAAAATAAATTACTATGAAAAATAAATCTATGAATGCAGTTGCTTAAACATTTATTTAAGATATGTTCCATATGTTCCAGCAGTATACGACAAATGCGATACAAAAAAGCCAAGCACTAAATTTTGAGCAAGCAAACCATGGCAAGTGATAGCTTCATAGCGCAAAAAGCCTTAGCCAACTACTTGAAAATCGATTGCACCAAGGATATTCAGTATTTGTTACTATGTACATTGAAAGCATGTAATTCATCACCGATAAGTATGAATTAAGGTGATCGAAACAGTCCAGTATTTAAACTACAGAACGGAAACGCTCCTATCAAGAGTCAGGTGCAATGGTATTTGTCTGTTACGTACTTGATGAATAAAGACATACCCGATTCGTGGTCGTTTAGCAACAAATACAATTTGTAATCCTTTACATAAAATACATGCAGATAAATACCAAAATTTGTTTTATATGTTTTGATAATGATTTCTTGGGTTTGAAATGGAAAATTAAATAGTTAAACATAGTCTGATAGGTAACCGCTCACAGATTACGGTTCAAATTATAAAGCTCCATGTAAAATCTAATTGAATTAACTTATTGTATTTGTTATTCGGTAAAGTCTTTTTGGGGAAGTAAATCCCAGATGGAATTTTAACGATTACTAAAATGGTGATTTTTTCGTAGTTAAGAATTATTATCCAAGCGCTAGTAAACATTTGCCGAAAAAATATATATATTAATATACCGATTAACCATAGTTATTTCAATTTATCGGTTAAAAGGATCATTAAACCCCGACCCCTATTGTTGATCGATGACTTAAAAGAAAATTTAGTAGTTGCTTTACTACTATGTAGCCTGCAGGAAAGTTACGAAACTTTAATTATTGCATTAGAATCAAGAGACGAAGATGACTTGACGTTAGAATTTGTCACCGGAAAGCTTATTGACGAATTTAAGCGAAGAACAGGATTAAATGGCATATCTGAATGCAACAATAAACAAGTTGCATTGAAAACCTATAAGAGAGAAGCACAAGGAAAAAGGTCAAAACTAAAATTAACATGCTGGGGGTGCGGCAAGTCAGGCCACTTAAAAAAGCACTGTTGTAACGGTAAAGTAAGAAAACAGGGCTCACAGAATCCGGAAAAACAAAAAGACAGCATTGCAAAGAAAGTTTCTTTGCAATGCAAGGTACAGAAGAAACGTGCCATTATACATCATTTAAAATCTCACGACAAACACGAAAGAGAGGTGACAACTCTTGGTATGTTGACTCCGGCGCTACCTGCTATATGACAAACAACGAATCATTTTTCACGAACTTGGGTGACACATGTCGAGATAAAGTTAACACGGCGGATAGTGGAGTTTTGCAGGCTTCTGGCATAGGGAGTGGATCAATGCAATGCCGAGGTGGAAACGATACTGTAACCATAGTGGAAGTAAAGGATGTTCTATATATACCACGGCTAGCGGGTAGTTTGCTATCAGTCGGTCGATTGGTAAAGAGTGGATTAGAGGTAAAATTTCATGACGAAAATTGCAAATTGATTCAATCAAATGGGCACGTCATTGCAATTGCAACATGTGATGGAGATATGTACAAATTGGATCAACAAAATGAAGCGTTACTGTGGATTCACGTGTGCACTGAGATATTATTATTATTATTGTTGAGAAGGGTACGCGCCCTAGCACCGATGCCAAAGGCATATTGTTCATCCTCATATTCAGGCCTTGAATAGGCCCGTAGCTGCAGCGTAGCGAAGAATTCGCTCCACCGTAATAGAGGAGACCCTCGAGGGTTCCAAAGTATGTGAATCAAAATATTCTAGTCTAAGCGAGGCGAAGCAGTCGCACTCGCAAAGTACGTGAGCGGATGTTTCTTCCTTCTCCTGACACGACCTACAGAGAGGGTCGTCGGCAAAACCCATCAGATGGAGGTGCCTATTAAGCCGACAGTGCCCGGTCAAAAGACCGGTGGCCAGCCTAATATCCCATCTGCTGAGCGAAATTAGGTCTCTGGCACGAGACCTGCAGGGACCATTGACAAAAAGTTTTGTCTGTCTCTGGCCCTCCATGTTATGCCAGAGCTGGTTTTGTATGACAGTCAACCTGTCATGCAGACACCGTTTGACGTGCCTGTAGGGGATGGGGACGGCCGGCTCCGGCCCCAAGAGCTTGGCCTCCGCACCCCTTTTCGCAAATCTGTCGGCTTGCTCAATGCCATGATATCCGCTATGCCCTGGCACCCAGTACAACAGAACCCTGTTGCAGGATGCCAGTCGCACTAGCAGATCAAGGCAGCTGCGCACCAGTTGAGAGGTAATCTGACACTGGTTCAGCGTGTTCAGGGCGGCCTGACTGTCAGAAAAAAATTCTCACAGTCCGTCCGGTATACCCTTTGTTAATACAGTAATCTGCGCAATAACAGATCGCGGCAATTTCCGCCTGGAACACACTAGCGAAGGTGCCCAGGCAAGCAGAAAAGCCGACCCTTGTGGTTTGGCAGTAATAGCCGGCGCCAGCGCCGGAATCAGTCTTGGAACCATCGGTGAACCAAATAGTTTCACCCCCAGTGCCAAGAGGCAGCAGGTTAGTCCACTCTGCCCGACTGGGGAAGTGGATGCTGAAAGGCTTAGTGAAATCAAAACTGGTAACGGTTTTGTCAGAGCACATCGTAAGCGACGGCTCAAGTGCGGCGTACTCCCGAAAGAGCTTCGTATGGCTGTAATCCCAAAGTCTTGGAACCCAGCAGCCACTAATGTTGAGCCTGTAGGCTCCCATGACAGCCTCCTCCTCAATGAAGAGATGAAGAGGAAGCATGTCAAGGAGCACCTCCAGGGAAGCAGTTGGGGTCGATCTCATGGCCCCCGTAACACCAATGCAGGCAAGCCTTTGAAGCTTGCGCAGAGCAGCCTGCACCGTCTTAAGCCGGACCCTTGTCCACCAGACAAGTGCCCCGTAAGAAAGTATGGGTCTGATTATCTCAGTATAGAGACAGTGTACAGCCTTGGGGTTGAGGCCCCAAGTCTGGCCGACAGAGCTCCTGGTCCTCCAGACGAGCATCTTGGCCTTCTTAATACACCGATCAAGATGCGGCTTCCATGTGAGTCTGCAATCAAAGGTCACCCCCAGGTATTTCACCTCGGAGGACTTTGTCAGGACCTGGCCAAGAAAGATATATCATTGAACAGATCCTTAGTATTCTTCCTTGTAAAAGGAACAAGGACATTTTTATCAGGATTAACGGTGAGGTTAACCGCCTGACACCATTGCTCCACGCTAGAGAGAGCAGATCTCATAAGCGCGGTAACAGTATCCGGGAACTTCCCGGTAAAGACTATCGCTACATCGTCCGCATACCCGAAGCAGCTACAGCCCCCAGCACCCCCGAGCCTCCCCAAGAGTTCGTCCACCACCAGGCACCACAACAGGGGGGAGAGCACTCCACCCTGAGGGCAGCCCCTGCTGGTAGTCACCCCTAGAGAGTCCCCAAGGAGGGACGCCGACACCTCGCGGCCAAGAGTGTCGCTGATGCCAAATCTCTTGACAGCTTCAGTAATAACCGAGCTAGAGACCTTGTCAAAGGCCCCCTCAATATCGAGGAAGACGGCCAGTGAAATTTCCTGAAACTCGAATGCCCTATCCAGGCAATTCGTAAGGCCGTGAAGGGCCGTCTCAGTGGATTTGCCTTTTTGGTAGGCAAATTTTGAAGAAGAGAGAGGAGTTACCGAAAGTACCTCGTCTCTAATGTACCTGTCCACCAGCTTCTCCAGAATTTTGAGGAAGAAGGAGGTCAGGCATATGGGACTAAATGCCTTCGCCTCGAGATAGGAAGCCTTCCCGGGCTTGGGAATAAAGATGACCCTAGAGCGTTTCCAGTCACGAGGTATGTGACCGAGAGCAATGCAGATTCTGTAAAGCGGAGAGGCGATGTGGTCTAAGCCCTCCTGCAAAAGCAGAGGGAAGACCCCATCGGGTCCCGGAGACTTGTAGGACTCAAAACAGTTGACAGCCCACCGAAGCTTGGGAATGGTGACAACCTGTCTGGCTACAAGCCAGTCTTAACTCTTAGCCCTGTGCAAGACAGGGTAGAGAGAGAGTCGGGGTTTGTTGGATTGATTAAAGTAGAGTCAGGAAAATGGACCTCCAGCATGTGCTTGAGAGTCTCAGCCCCAGACTTAGTGTACACACCCTCCTGCAGCTTAATAGTATTAAGCCGATGTGTGTTGTCGTGCGCTAGGATCTTCATGACCCTAGCCTTGGCAGGGACATTGGAGACTTGCTGACAGAAGGTCCGCCAGGAGTCCTTCTTAGCAGCTCTAATGGCCCTGTTGTAGGTGTTAAGGGACTGCCTGTATCCAGCCCAGTCACCCGTGCGCTTGGCTTTGTTAAAGAGCCTGCGCGTGCATTTACGAAGCCGGCTGAGATCCGCGTTCCACCAAGGGACAAGCCTCGAGCGGTTAACGGTCTTAAGTGGGCAGTTCCGGTGGAATGACTCCATAATGGAGCACTGTAAGTCACCAGCAGCCCTATCAAGATCCTTAGGCGAAGTAAGTTTAGGAGTGTGACCCCTCCGTAGCGTAGGATTAGGTCTTCCCTATAGCCGGACCAATTGGTCCGTTTTGGATTGCGTATCTCCGTCCCCGCCGGGACAGAGGTAGTCGCGACAGTAAAGCAGATGTGCCTATGATCCGACAGAGACGGCTCATTAGACACATGCCAGTTAGACACGGAAGACACAAGATTTTCCGTGGCTAGCGTGAGGTCAATGACCTCCCTTCTATTAGAAGTGACAAAAGTAGGTTCATTGTTTTGATTAAGAATATAGAGTTTACAACCAACTAAATATTTTAGTAAATCATCACCTCTCCTGTTGCAGTCAGAACTGCCCCACGTGATGTGATGAGCATTGGCGTCGCAGCCAATGATTAGTTTGTCCCCTCTCTTTTTACATTGATCGACCAAACTGATCACCTCAATTGTCGGGAGAGAGTCCGCGTCGTGGGCAAAGTATGCAGAGGCAGCCGTGATAGTCAACTTGGTATGCCCCGTGGCCAGGACCAGTTTCACGGCTGCCGTGTCCTGGGACGTGTACAGCGGTAGAGAGATACAGCAAAGATCCCTCCGAACCAGAATACACGCCCTAGGTCTAGCAGCAGTATGGTCATAAAATAGTAACCCTGCCGCGTCAAGACCGAGGATTTTGCCATGGCAAATCCACGGTTCTTGTATGAGGGCCAGATCAAGACCCTCTATAGCAAACCTCCTGCAGAGTACCGCAGAGGCCGCCTTACTATGGTGCAGATTGATATGAATCGCACGTAGTGTCCCCATGGTCCTTAAGAGAGGGGTTCAGAAGGGACCTAGCTACACCTCATCGGTCCCGAGAGGGCTAATGGCACCTCCCCCCCGACAGGCAAGCTCCCAGCCCCAAGATCCTCCCCCTCATCAGGACCACTAGAACGCGAATCGGCTGGATCCCGAAGGGTCCCATCCGATTCTTCCAGTAGGGTGGACTCATCCATGGAAGAACAAACTTCCGAATGAGCCCCCCTCCCCCTCTGTGCCTAGAGCGACACCAGCGAGATCCCCCATCTCGCTAGTCCCACCCCCTGCCGTAGCCTCGGCTGCAGTGGTTTTGGTGGTTTCCGTGTGCTGAAGGAGTTTGAAGGAACCCTTGTCCACTCCAGTGAAGCCCACGAAGCCAGCATTCTTAATGGCGTCCAGCGAGGAGCCATCAATAGACAGTACCCAGTATCGCACTGCCCTATCCACGTATGTCCGAATGCATTTCCAGTATTCGGTAGCAAAGCCATCGTTAAGGGCCTTTAGGCGCCGGAACAGCACCGCCGGCTCTTTAGTGATCTGGTCCCTGGTGCGGAACATTACCTTAAACGGCTTAGGGAGTTCGCTAGCTCTCATTACTGAGAGCACCGCATCCCCCACCACCGAGTAGGCTATGTTATCCTTCAGCCATTGACCAGTGAACGTATCCTCACAGGAGTATACCAGGGCCCCGGCCGTCAGGCTAAAATTCGCAAGGCGCGGTAGACGGCTCCCCGAAGGTATCCCATCTAGCGCCCCCAGAATCGCCTTCTGGATTGGGCCCACGTCTTCCTCCGTGATCACCGCCTTCGGATAGCCTTGTTTAACAATGTCCATCTTTTCGGCGCTAGCGGCGTCTCTATAGGACTTAGCCTTTTTCGACGCCGCCTGCGAGGTACTGGGCGAGGGAGTCGAGTCCTCCGTTCTAGGACTCTTCAACTGGGTGTCACGTGTCGCCGCACCCCCAGCGGGGGTGGAGACAGTTCCAGACCCCGATGTGGCCTTTTCCTTAGCGATCTGTCGTTTGAGACGACGTCGCGCGGTACGTTTCGAAGCCTTACCAGTCACACGCACCGATAAATCGGCACGAGGATCGCTGGATACAGGCCCTAGCGTAGTGGTATCAGTGTGGGTTCTGCACTGAGCAGACCCCTGCACCGTAGGTTTGGAAGTGTTAGAGTTGTTTTTATTAGATTTATCCATGAGAATCCCACGAGTAAGGGGGCAAGTAAAGGGTCACCACCCGGTAGTCCCCCACCCGGGTGGAAGGCTAGATACAACGGGGTGTCGCCTTGTGCCCCGAGGGGATCGTTAGAGATACCGTAGTTTTACTTCCCCAGTACCATGCAGCCCTCGGCACCATGCCTCAACACCTTGGCTTGGGAAGGACGCGTATCCGCTTAGCCCACACAACGTAGTGGTTACCAGCTCTCACCACCGAGGAGGTGTGATACTTCGCATTGATGAGGACCCAAGCTAGCGTGTGTAAAGTTAAAAACGCGAGCGGGAAGCCAAAGCAAGGGGGGGAAGAGAACAACCCAGCTAGCTTGCGTCCCCAACTTCGAGAGCCGTGCACTGAGATAAAAAACAATGGTTGAAATTACAGGAAGTTCATGGAAACTGGTGATTTCATGAACCTTATGAAAAATTAACATGAACCTCCGTAATTGCAAACTACATTCCACGTTCTGATAAAAACGGGTTTTAAACCTAATAAATTAACAGTAGTATTTATGTTGTAAAAACAAGAATTGCATATTAATAACACGGGTATACATCCTGTAAATATAGAAGGGAGCATGTACAAAATACAAGTTTTCAAGTAATATTAACCAGTTCTACTTTCGTTATATTTATAGGAATTACTGAGTAATTTTTACATTATTTCGTGTAAAACTAACCAGTTCTACTTCCATTATATTTACAGGAAGTACTGATTAATTTTTATATAATATATCCATGAGCTCTCCCGGTAGAATTTACATAACAATATGCTTCTGTGAAATATGCATCACTGCTTACCGTGTAACTTATAGTAAATTGTGTGCAAAATATGAAAAATCAAGTTAAAGTAACCAAATCTACTTGTGCTATATTTACAGGAACTAGTATGTCATTTTAACATTGTTTCTTGTAATTTGTCCATGAGCTCTCCCGGTAGAATTTACAGGTCGGCCCCTCTGCCTTACAATATGCTTCTGTAAAATATGCATCACTGCTTACCGTGTAATTTTTAGTAAATTGTGTGCAAAATATGGAATTTCAAGTTAAAGTAACCAAATCTACTTCTGCTATATTTACAGGAACTAGTCAGTAAATTTTACATTGTTTCTTGTAATTTGTCCATGAGCTATCCCAGTACAATTTACAGGACGTCCCCTCTGCCTTACAATATGCTTCTGTGAAATATGCATCACTGCTTACCGTGTAATTTACAGTAAATTGTGTGCAAAATATGGAATTTCAAGTTAAAGTAACCAAATCTACTTCTGCTATATTAACAGGAACTAGCGAGTCATTTTTGCAATGTTTCTTGTAATATATTCATGAGCTATCCCTGTAGAATTTACAGGTTGTCCCCTCTACCTCACAATATGCTTCTGTGAAATATGCATCACGACTTAGCATGTAATTCACGGTCGATTGTTTGCAAAAGGTGAGATTTCGTGCAAAACTAACCAATTATACTTCTGCTATATTAACGGAAACTATTGAGTCAAATTAAAAATGTTTCATGTAAATATTCGTGAACTACCTCGGAAGATTTTACTGGTCGTACCGTATGCTTTTCAATATGCTTCTGTGAAATATGCACCTCTGCTTATTTCGTAATTTGCAGCAATTGTTCTGACAAATGTAATAGAGAGGATGTGCAAAATACTACATAATGCTGTGCATATTTCATAATTACTATATAAGCAACTTAAATATCAAAAGCGAAATTTATTATTTATAAGCACCATGGCTTTGAATTTAACTAAGGCCCGTAAAGGTTAATAAAATTAAAAGGGTAAAATTAAAATTTTACATATTTCAACATTAATCCACTCATCTGCTAGAACTGAAATGTAATCGAGAAGTAATTTATGTCAACCACACTTGAATGAAATCACCTTAAACTTAAATTTATAAATCTTGAGGGAAATTTATTTTCAAATTTTAATAATTGTTAGGGACCATATATTATAATAATAGTAATAAATATTCATATCAAACCAAAAAATTTTATTACATAGAAAATAGGTACACATTTTTTACTCAAGATTGGTAAAAGAGGTATAAAAATTTCCGTCAAGTGAAAACACTAGTTCTCATTCCATCCAATCAACGTTGGCAACTTTGCTCATCAAACCAGTTAGTTTGGAATTTATTTGAGTTTTTATCTTCGTATTGGTCGTACTTATTTTAGCCAAATACCTAAAACATATTGCGTTTTCAGTATAGTGCATGGTAATAATAAGAACTTTTGGTCTATACCTTTGGAAAAACAAAATAGTTGCGATACATGATGGTGGATATTGCAGGTTCAAAATGTAAAAAACAGCAAGAAAATATCCTAAAGCTGAAATAAATTCGTTCACCTCCAAATGATCATTTACAATCTGCATGTCTACGCTCACCATGAATTGTGAAGCATGGCCAGTACCTATAGTCGGACCTAAATTGAAAATGACGGGCCCATTAATTATAGAACCTTTAATTATAATGGTTTAACCAATAGGTGAAGGATATTAGAGAGTTAATTCAAAAATATTTTACCAAAAATAATAAGAGCTGGATGAGTCGGAAGTTTTTTCTCGATTTCCCTTTTTTCGGTTCCAGCCTGTAAAATTCAGGAATTAAATTTCGGCGTCACATGTTTTGCCTTATATCTTACCTCAAATGTCAGAAATATCTTGGTCTCGTCTTCGTTGAAATACGCCATGATAAGTCGAATTACCGCCCCTGCCACTATATCAATGCTCTTTTCCTTGCTCTCCTTTAGTTTGGACAAAATATCCACACACATAGATTTTTTGCTTTTAGCAAAATAGTTGCAGAAATTATTATTTCGTCTCTCGAAAAAATAGCGGAAGTTTTCCAATATGTCTTTTCCTACTAGCTCTTGCATATGCGCCATAGCGCCTCGCAATTCGAAAAGATAAGGCTATTTCACTTGTAATTCATCCAAACTCATACCGGTGTTAATGCGCATTCTTTGCAAAGCGTAAGTTTTCTTAATTAGATTAATCAAAGTATTCATAATTAGATTAATCAAAGTATTCATAATTAGATTAATCAAAGTATTCATAATTAGATTAATAAAAGTATCAACTGATTTATCGTCCTCCATAGACATTTTCAAAAGCTCAATCCTTAGCTTCTCACAAGACACTTTGTCAGCTTCTATGATATCAGGTTTGAATTTATTTTCGTCACTGTGATCCAAACTCAAACGGCCCTTTTTAGCGGGATCCACATCTCTAACGCAAGGCATGATTTTCTCATTAGCCCGAGATAAGTTTTCTAATCTGTGATATAACTGGATCACTAAACTTCCATAGCCATCATGCCCATTTTTATCTTTAATTATTTCGCCGTCGACTTCATCTAAAATTCTTCCTGGAAAACTTTTCACAAAACTGGCTGCCAAATTCCTCATATCCTTTCTAGACGGTCTTAAACATTTTTTCAAAGCAGCTTCAACAAGTTGACGGACCACCGAATGTCTTATAGTTTCGTTCAATCTGGTACCTTTTTCTAGGAAATTTTTTACACTTGTCTCGAAAAAAGGCCCATGGTGACCTTGAATGTATCAGACCATGATGCTGTAATACCTCCATACTAGAAGTCAAATATATCCAGTTCTAATACCACTTTAATCTTTGGCTTGACCTTTGAAAGGGATACTTCAAAACCACCAATCATATTTTAGTGACCACATATTTTTAACACTTAGGGGTTGATAGGAAAGTTTATAAGCAAACCTACAGTAGTTCATTAAAAATCATGAATAAAAGCTAAAAGAATTAAAATTAAACGTTAGGATATTGTTCTCAAACTGCTTGTATATTCCGATTCAAAGATTTTAGGTAGAGGTCTAGACTCGTATTGTTTTAATAGAATAATTGTTAGAATCTTGAGTATCCCTTGAAGTCAAAGAAATTATATAAAAACAATTGTAAATTAACTGGTTCGAGAGACTTTCGCTGGTTGCAGAATGAAGTACTGTCTGGATTTGGGTCCAAACTACTACTACACAAGTTTTCATCACATCCGGCATCAGTTGGATTAGCTTGGTTCAGCATCTGTATCGATATTCAAATAATCTAATATATAAAACCCTGTTCTTCCTCACGACGGCCCACCCGCCGTATTCACTTTTTTCACATGACTTTATTTCATGTTATAATAGCGCACGAATTTTTAAAATTAAAAGAAGGGTTAACAAACAATTTTGAAGAGCGCGTAGCATTCCTCCACACTATATTTAATTAACGCGCGGGTGATAATTAAAAAGATTCAAAAAAGGCTTAACGTAAATTGTATTTTCAATCAGAGACAAGGCTAAGTTTAGGTTTTGATAGGATTATATAGAGTAGGTTTTGGGTTATATAGGGTAGGGTTTGGTTTAGATAGGGTTATATAGGGTAGGTTTTGGTTTAGATGGGGTTATATAGGCTTTGGTTTAGATAGAGTTATATAGGTTGAGACTTTGGGTTTGGTTTTCATTTAGTTAGGACTCTTAATATCAGGGTCGACCCAAGTCCAATAGGAAAGAATTGAGGAATCATTACGCCCGTTGTATTAATCGCAACGGGCTTTTTCTTTAACTTAAGCAAATGGTATCACGTAATGCACAGTATGATGAAGTCCTTTTTTATGCTTAAGGTTTTGCAAAACTAACCCTTCAAAATAGTATTAAGATCACATCTCTGGATGGTCAAACAAATATTGAATGTAGCAGGTACAAAGCCAGGCTACCTCTACAGTTTTGCACGTGTAGCCCATTTCAAAGTGATAATCTTGCAAAATCTTGTTTCTTAAAACGGTTGCCAGTTGAATCGAAATTCAAGTTTAAGCGTTATCTTTCTTTGCGTTATTATTTTCCACTGCTGTTTTCGCATGTGCAATAAGTCGTCGGATTTGAAGCGGCATCAAAGTTGAGGATTTCAAATCATTTTCAGTTAGAAATTGCAAGTCAAACACATTATGTCCTCCTATGGTTTTCACTAGTGCTGAAATTTCTCTCACTTCATTAAAAGTCAAGTTGGGTAGAGCTTCTTTGATGAACTCATCAAGCTCATTTAATTCCCTATTTTAAATTTCGATTACATCCATCTAACAAGTGAAGAAATTTTAACTTAGCGTTTTTGGTACGTGTATTATTCTTTCACTTTATGCCATGTTTTAAATGTGTGGATTAACTTAGTTTCCGATGATAAAAGTCACTTAAATTTTTTAGTTCAGTTCAGTCATAGTATAAATATATATATATATTTGTCTTAAAAAAAAGGGGGTTTTCTAATGCAGTGGGTGAAAAACAGAGTGTTTCAGAGAAATTGTCTTTCGCCCATGGATTTCATAGCAGGATAACGGATAATAGTCAGAAAGGTCCTCAATTGATATTATTATATTTTTTCTCATTTCTCTTAACTCATAAACATGCAAGTGTTGCAAGTATACCGATGAGTATAAGGAGAGTTGCCCCAATACAGCTGTATTATTGTGAACAATCATGGTGACAATTTCTCCAAAAACTATTATGTCTTCTTTGGATTCACAAACCGTAAAATTCCGTTTCTCATATAGTGTGCCTTTAAAACACAACTTATCCCTTAACACAGTATTTTTGGAATTAAATTTCCACTTTTCAATCTCACTGCGAAATTCGTCACCAAAATAATAGGATTTTTATTCTTGGAAAGCGGATGTAAGCTGGACAATAGGGGAAATGGTGATCCTGACAGATAATATGCCTGTTGAAGTTGATGCTTTTCTGACAAAGTTTTGGTGATGTTCAAAAGGTTTTTAGTGTTGTGGGCATATTGTTTGTACACTGAATGTTTGCTTTCAAAGCGAAGGGTCCATAGTCGAATTAGTGGTCCAAAATGCAAATTTAGGGACGGATAATGGTTTATCACATAATGATGCTTAGCCTTTAATGTATATTGAGGAAGCTGTAGAGCTCGGCATTTTCGATCAATTATCCACTTTATTTTATCTTTATCCATACCCGAAAATTATCCACAGAACTTACATGTTAAATCGTATTATAATCCACAAATTTGTTTATAAATAATCGGTTATCCACCAATTTGTGGATAATTGATCGAAAATGCCGAGCTCTAGGAAGCTGCTCTAGTAAGTCTTGGTTATATTCTAGAAGCATATGCTTTAGTGCAATTACTTCTATTTTGGAAATTTTAGGAGCCGTTATAATTTCAACCAGGGTTGGCAAGTTTTAAACAAATTGTTTTAAACTTTGGTTTAAAACTTGTTTTAAACAGCCATGAAAAAAAAACATTAATTTGTTTAAAACGTTTTAAACAAACGGTTTAAAACATGTTTTTTTATGGAGAGGAATTTCGAATATTTTTAACTCGTTTTATTTGAAAATGAGCGAAAATAATAGAATAATAATAGACATTATAAGCTTCAGTCAAAACCTTGCAATAATTTGACTGTTTCATATGGGTGTTTAATTGTTTGGAAACCCTACCAGTTGATTTATCCGTTACCATTCTGTATTGAAGACTGATATTCAATAATTTGATTAAGAATAACATATTTTGTCGTCTACCTAAGGTAAAGGAACAACGTTTTTCTACACTGTTGGTACATTTTACAATTCTAAAGTGATTACGCGTAATATTTAAAGCCAGGCCCTTGACAGTGCTAAAATTAAAACGCTTAATCCGTAAACGGAAAACCTGAAGCGCCAACAAAGTAGAAAGGGGTGGTGAAGTATCAAATGTATGAGTTCTGACCAAGAAACTCTGCAGTATGGAAGCGAAAATTGCTTAATAGTGGCCACAAAAGAAATCAAGCATTTCGACATTTGGGGTTAAATGAACAATTTTACCAATCACCCTCATTTTGTGTGCGCTATTAAAAAATTACATTTTAGTTTTGAAAAGATCTCTTGCTCTTTTTAAGCAGTCAGTAGAACATTTCAAGTATTCAAATTTAATCTCTCAACACGTACTCCCTTTTAAATAATTAATTTCATGATAAAATGTTTTCGGAAAATCTAATTTTAAATCGTGTTTTAAACAATAAAAACACAACTTTTTTTACAACATTTTTGCCAACCCTGGCAAGGACCCTTTCTTACACCTTCAAATTCTAAATTTTAGGAGCTCTTGATTTCGTCTTTTCGTGTTTTTCTTCTCAATACGTGTTCGTGGTCCGTTGGTCAAGCTGTATGATACTCGCTTTGGGTTCAAGTGGTCCCTGGTTCTAATTCCACACGGACAATTTCTTACACCTTGAAATTCTAAATTTAAGGAGCTCTTGCTCTTATTAAACAGTCAGTAGAATATTTCACATATTCTGTATTGATCGCTTAACACGCACTCCCTTCAAAATAATTAATATCATAAAATAATTTCGGAAAATCTAATTTGTTCTTGAAAAAGCTCAAATATGTTATTTTTCAATTAATTTGGAGGGAATTAATCGATTAACAATTAAATAAGTTGATTGAATTAAATTGTGATTAAGGAATAAATTAATATAAATAAAGAAAAATCGCAATATCGGATCTTCAGACAATTGATAAACGTCACTCTCATCGTTTGTTTTTTCTGTCTTGGTCCAAACCAAGACCATTTTGTTTTATCAAGCAGGCTGTGAAAAAAAGCGCATTGCGCTAGCAGGAGTAGTGGCTTAAATGGAGAGCCGCGATGTATAATATATAGGCTATTAGTTCTGCAAGATTGATTTTAAACATGTTTAAAACTAGGTTTTTTTTGTGTTTTTACTGTTTTTTTCTACTTGTTTAAAAAACAGTTTAAAACAACAAATCGTGTTTTAAACAATAAAAAACACAACTTTTGTTTTTTTTTAAAAAAACTCAATTTTTGCCAACCCTGAATTTTCAACAATATTTTTAAGATTCAAATATAACTCCCAAACAGGATCTGAGTAATTCAGAATTTTATCTTTCAAAATTAATGATAAAAGCCTTAAAAGGCACCAAATCTGTGAAGCGTCTCCAATCAATTTCTTTGTATTGCCTTTTTTAACACATGGTTTGTTCCCCACATCCTTCCTCAGATAAGAAATTTCAAAATTTGCCAATTGTAAAAGTTCCAAGAAAACCTTTTTTTGTTTCCAATGAAGTAGGACAAAAACAAATACAAATCATACGCCACGACACCTTCGAAGAGGTCATGGGCTAAGCATGGTGCAAGACCTGGATTACACACGTGGAAGTTTTCAAGTTCATTAAAAACGGAATCAAATTGAATTCCTCGACTAGAAGCTAGTTCTTTGTTTGTTTTTAAATTTTTAAGGTCCGTTTTGTAGGAATCAACTGTTCTCTGAGGAAATAGTTTAATTTTGGAATATCCTCCGCTTTTATATGACAGTAACGGCAAATATACCCCTTCGAGAAATTCCTTTGAAAACCTCCAATTTCTTGGTTACCTAAATTATCTCCTAGTAGACTAGTAACACTAACTTTATAGATTTCCCCCTGATAGAACAAACCGTCTCTCTCTATTTTCTTGAGATCCATGACGAATCTCCTAAAGCAACGATTAAATCCAAAAACCTTGAAATTTGAGTTTTACACAAAAGAACTAGTTGCATATGATCTACAGTAGATCGAAATTCAGGCGGTATAGTTACTAACGTATAGTAGACTCCCACTATTTTGTGCAATGTCTTGGCAGAGCCAAGTGGATTGACACCAACGTTTCGAAGGCATCTTGGAATATTAGTAAGTGTAGAGTTTCTACTGAATGTGACCTATACATGTTGTTTCTGATTAGTCTGCTATTAATTAAAGGACATTTTTCTGGATAAAACTAAGTGGAAAGTGTCAAAAATATGGGGTCTACACAATTTAGTTACGGATATATGGGCTTCCAAACAATGACCCTTAAAATAAGGAAATAGTCCCACACGTGAAGCAAGACATCATCCTGGCCTACTGATTTAGAAGAAATACAGCACTTCGATATTACAATTTGCGCTACAGCGGGCCACTGCAAACTAGTCTTTGCTATAACCGCGCCTTTGCTAGTAGTTATAAAGAGCAGCGTCACGTTTTTCCCCTCTCGCTAAAATGTTATTGAACCTTTATCTTGTAGAAATAAATGGATTGCAGTGTGGTTGAGTAGGTAAAATGAAGCTAAATGAAAGTGTTGCAGTGTTTTAACATCTTCCAAAGACTTCCATCTCTTCTAAACAAGATGGGCAGGCTTGTACGTATTACTGCAAATTTGAAACTTTTTCCCTGTTTTAGGGACCAATGTTTGGGTGCCCGTATATTTGTTATTAAATATTGTAGACGCCAGGTTCTAGGACATTTTGATCTCAGTTTGACCGAACCCAGTAGAAAACTAGTCGGGCCGACACCAAACCTGATCAATCGGCCCGAAAGAATTATCGGACTGTCGGTCTATGTCGGTCTACAATACCTCATGTCCGAGCCATTTAGTAGGCAAGGTGCATTCCACGTCGTGTTTTGAGTCGTGTATCCGACTTAAGGTGGTTTGAAGACGTTTACCGACAATTAACCGATTCGGACAACTAACCGCCTGTGCCGACAATAAACCGACTACTAAACGGATAGAAAATGCTACTATGGAAAGAACACACCTTAAAATTAGCTCAAGAAGCATGATCAAGAGATATGAGCTCCTGATAAACAGCGACATTGAAGGCGCTTTTGCAGAAACGCGGTTGGGAACAAACAAAACAACCCTCAAAACGGATACCACGGAAACGGAAAAACAGGTGAAGATAAAATGCGGGCTTTTGCAAAAATTGCCATATTTGAAGTCTGACGTCTTTTTTTAAACCTGTTTTTGCACATGGACATGGACTTCTCCTGTATATAAAAGTATGATTTCTATTCATCTATAGGTATTTGCATGAGTTAATAATATGGTATTAGCAAAAGTGGATGAGAGGAAAAGTATGAAAATGGCCAAAAGTCGCGAGTCATCAATGTTTCGCCGTAGTTGACCGTTTTATTGGCGTAGCTATACTGGGCCTGTTCACTCCCTTAAAATAGGTCTTGTTTTACCGTCGTCTGCTATTGTGTATGCTAGAACTTCCTCGATTTCTGTTTGTATTCAGGACAGAGTAGCTGGTAATGTTTTAAAAGGTATTTGAAGGTATAATATGGATTTAAGTAAGGTTATCGAAGCAATAGAAGAGCACATAAAACTAGATACGTTTAAAACAAATCTCGGTAATTTAGCTATAGCGCGAGCAGCTTGCGTCGTGATGCACGTGATCTAGTGGGCTATGGTTAAACCATGGAGCATAAATGTCTGAACTACTTTCAGTCGCGAGTTTGAAAGTTCATCAGTCACTAGTAAACTAAATAGTTATTGGCGAAACATTGATGTCCGCGTTTTTTAACACAGGCTCTATGGCCATTGTCATACTTTCCCTCTCATCCACATTTGGTATTAGCTATTGCAACTCACCATTGATAATCGCGATCAGTATTATATTAGGGATGTTTCTTCTCATCGTGGTATTTTAAGTTCCCTGTGCTTAAGTTGGTCTTGGATTCTAGTGTATACGACGCACTTTCGTAAGAAATAGTTACTATTTTTGCACATAATATACAACAAATATGATGTTGTACAGTCATTTTGCAAATTGTTTTGCCTGGGTAAGACTCTCGATATGAGATGTTGAAATGCCACCAACAGTCACTTCACGTTTGTGCAACGTCAGGTTGCGACGATTCGGGAAAAACGAGTTCTGAAGAACAACTTGTAGCCATTAACCAAGGTCTACACGCACTAATATTCCGAAAAACTAGTACCACCGTCCACGACCACCCAAGTGACCCGCCAGGTCATTATAAACTGACAGTTGAAAATCCGTGTTAATGCATCAGCTTGCAGATAACGGATTAAGAAACGGTTAAAAATGGATGCGAGCAAGACCGTATGAACTACAAAGCATTAACTTAACTCTGAATAAAAAATAGTATTGCAAAATCGGATTTGATAAGGTTCTTGGTTTTTTATCAAATTATATACACCTACTTTAATTGCAGATTAAACAATCCGGTAACAATATTATTTGTAAATAAAAAAATGTATTTAATTGACGGTAAAAATTATTATTTAACTATTTTATCTGTTAATTAATGTTCTTAAACGTACGCAAAAAAATATGTCAACTCTTTTACGAATCGAAAATTACGCTACGTAATCATGAACGGATAAAATTACACATTTATGGTTTTGGTTTTGAATACGGTTTTTGGAAAATATAGATAGGCTTAAATTATTTGAATGGATAGATCTGATTGATATTCAAGAGATCCTACCTAAGCAACAAAAGTTATACAAATTCCGAGCTCTAGTAATGCCCTAGCTCTTTCCAGCGATTAATTGACGAAATTTTTAGAGACGCCGACTATTATCAGTTAATTGACTATTTAGATGACATAATCTCTCTTAGTGAGGATTGGGATCAGCACTTGACGTGTTTAGAATACGTGCTAAATAGATTAAAGGAAGCGGGTCTCACCCTTCAGTTGAAGAAGTGTCGTTTCGCTCAAAAAGAAGCTACTATTTTTGGTCACATAGTTAAAGAACAAGGAGTGCATATTGACCCTTCCAAAATTGAAGCCATTGAGAAGATCCCTCCACCTAAAAATGTTAAGGAAGTCTAGAGATTTTAAGGGATGGCAGGTTGGCATAATAGGTTTATAAATCATTACTCCCAAATAGTAGCTCCCATTAATAAACTTAAAAGGAAGGATCAGAAATTTATTTGGGATACCGAACAGCAACAGGCGTTCGAAAAGATCAAGGAAGAAATTTGCAAGTCTCATCCTTTAGCTTCCTTTAGAAGTGATTCCCCGTGCATTCTAACTACAGATGCTAGTGACGCGGGGTTAGGTGCCCTTCTTTCCCAAATTCAAGATAATGTTGAAGTTCCTATAGCTTACGCTAGTACAGGACTAAAAGACGCTGAAACTAGGTACTCCACTAACGAGAAAGAGTGTTTAGCCATTTGTGGGGCAGTTAAGAAGTGTAGGCCCTTTCTAGAAGGTCGAAAATTCACTGTCCTAACTGATCATCAGGCTTTACAATGGTTATTTAATATCAGGGAATCAAATTCTCCTCTAGTTAAATGGGCGATGTACCTTCAATTATTTGATTTTACTATTAAACCTAAGAAAGGATTAGAATATGTTGTAGCTGACGCTTTATCGAGAGCTCCGATAAACGTCTTAAGCATAAACTTTAGCTCCTCTACTTCAAATTCTACTAGTGTCCAGGATCCAACTAATAGTAGTACAAGTTCAAATTCTACCGGTAGTAGTTCAACAACGTCCTCTAGTGATTCTGTTGAAGGTCAGATACGTCCACCCTGTCCTAGAGCCTTATATTCTGTATTTACATTGGAAGATGTAAGAAAATCCCAAAGGGAAGACCCTTTTGCTTCCCCCATAATCAATTCCTTGCAAGGACCTAACCCAGTTAGGCATAAATTGTTCGAACTAAAAAATAATCTTCTATATAGAAGACCTTATAGGAATTAACCCGAGAAATTTATTGACCACCCCGCTTAAGACTAGAAGCCATGCGACTATTGCATGACCACCCTTTATCGGCTCACAGGGGCAAAGATAAGACCCTAAGTAAAGTGACATTTAGATATTGGTGGCCAACTATAGTTAGAGACTTCCAGGACTATGTTAGAGGATGCACACTATGCCAACAATTTAAGGCTAGAAATAGGAAAAAGCCAGGGCTAATGCAACCCTGTGAGATAACAAGCCCTTGGGACCAGATAAGTGTCGATATTATGGGACCGTTTCCCCAAAGTAGACACCATTACAAATACCTTATAGTCTTTGTCGATTATATGACAAAATTCGTTGAAATGATACCACTTAAAACTATTACAGCAAAGACTTGTGTCCAAGCTTTCAAGTCTATTATTTCTAGGTGGGGAGCTCCTAAAGCTATCCTTAGTGATAGAGGGGTACAGTTCACTTTGAAACTTTGGCTGCAGACGTGCAGAGCTTTTTGAATTAACGCAAAGTTTACCACCCCTATACACCTAAGGGAAATCCCACCGAACGAGTTAGAGTAATAGGCGAGCTTATATCATTCTATGTAGGGAATCACCATGATAGATGGGATGAATCCCTTGACCTTCTTCAATTTGCTATTAATTCTGCACCCCATTAGACCACGGGTAGATCCCCTTTCTTCCATATAGGTTAGAAGATTTAACGCGAAAAAGAACGTAAAGTGGCCCTACTGACTGAAACTATCATAAACTGTAGGCTAACTAACGTGCAACAGAAGGTAAGTCAGGAGACAATTAGAAAAATATTAAGTGGCATGACGAAATCAATACTCAGGCACGGCACGTATTCTCATTTACTCGCGTGCATTGCTCAATATTAACCGCTTTCCTCTACTGCAATAATCTTAGTTAACAACTCTTTTCAATTAAGCAAGTAACGTTGACGCCGCTTAAAAATATAGGTGAGTTTCTTCTGAGGATTTTAAGCTTTAAGTATTGGTACACACTAGGGATAAACCTGTACCGATACCATATCGGTATCGGCACCGATACTCTGGGTTTCCTGATAGTATCGGATCGGTTGGTTTAATATGATACTAAACCGACACTCGTTCAAAATGCGTTACATGGTGCTACGTGAAATTTTTAGGTCTTTCAGTAACGTATTGATGGTGATAATATCTCAATTCTATGATTGTCAATCGTGATTTTTAAAAACTTCCTGAATTTAGTTTATCTAATAACTAATAAGCGAAAACAGCTATAAAACTCTTGTTAAAAAAAATAAATATTTTATATCACCATATTTTGCCTCAACCACCTTCATCGCTGAAATTATTATCAAATTAGTGCCCAGCTTCAACGGAACGGGTTTTAATAGAGGTGGTCGATACCAGGATTAACCCGATACCGATGCAAACATGAAGTTATACCGATCGATTCTGATATTTACTCAATATGATCCGAAAACCCGATACTTCAACCGATACCGATATCTTTAGTATATGACAGTGCCATTTACATATGTATTAAAAATACAGGAAATAATTTAAAGAGTAATTTCGTGGATTATACTACTAAGTACCATGTTTAGAGGTATTTTCAAAATAATATCACGGCTTGCCTTTTTAACTAGTATATGAGAGGCCCTTTTATCCTTAAACTTCTATTAAAATTAATTAATAGATAAACTAAATTCTCAAACTTTTCATGTAAAGAGAAATGATCACGATTGACATTCATAGAAATAAGTTATCACCATCAAAACATTACTGAAAGACCTGAAAATGTCATGTAGTGCCATTTAACGCATTTTAAACGAGTATCGGTTTAGTATAAAATTAAACCAACCGATCCGATACTATAGGGAAACCCCGAGTATCGGTGCCGATAACTTCGAATGAAAAAATACACTGACATGTTTAACAAAAATAACAAAAGCAATACCATAGCTTTGTACTCTTTATGATTAAACGCAATAAAAATTAACATTCAATTTTAATTTTTTTTTGCGAAACAAAGACACAAAAGTCATTGATTTAAGACCATGAGTCTTTTAACTACTTCTACCAATTTAGCTTATCAGAAACACCCTGTATATCAATCGTCCTTATAAACTGTTCATTTTAGTCCAGCAAGGTGAAACGCTTAATTTTCTCATTCGATAGTCGTATATAACTCGATCGCCTTAAATTATAAATAATATAACATGGAAACGTTCAGGCGGAGCCTCCGAGATATCTAGGCCCATGCATGTCGATGTTTACGTGGGGAAATATCCAGTTTCATAGAGGAAATATTTTTACCCTTTGTGTGTACGAGGTGACGCTTTAATGACCGTTGCGACCGGGGTCTTCCATAAATTATCGATGACATTTTAGGGGCCAATTATAAAACTTTTATGAAAGAGAAAGGTTTCACCTTTGATTAACGTAATTTTTTAGGGGCTAGTCACTTTTTATTGAATCTATTGGTTAGATTGTTTGGACAAAAAGTAATTATGAGATTTTAACATCGTTGTTTTTTTAGTAAAACAAAACTTCTTGAAGTTGCTAATTCACAGTTTTCATATACCATTAGAGGATTTTTTACCCCTTCAAAACCTTTCATTTTTTTAACCTTAACATTTTTATCCTTTACTTCTTTGGAATGATTGTTTAATAAAGGTCTTCGGAAATTTTCAAAAACATTTTTTAACAATCCGCGACCTTGGCTTCACCGCTCTACGTCTATACCTTGCCCTAATATTGTAGCAGTCGATGGGGTCATGAGGCTGAACTTGTTTATTTTACGGTGCTGAAAGCGCCACCAAGCGGGAAAACATGGCGAACTAAATTAGTCAAAAAAATATTCTAGCTTCGCTACATGCATGGGCCTAGATATCTCGGAGGCTCCGGTTCAGAGCATAGCGGCGTCATTATTTTATATCACGCGATTCATATAATAACTTTATTTTTTTCACATTTCGTATCGACTATGTCGTTTCCCTTTGTTTGCTACCATGGAAATATATTTAACGAGGTCTTGTTGCAGTGCAAAAGCACTTGAAATAAAACATTGATTATCACTCAGATAAAATTACACCCTGCAAAATGGCTAATGAAAAATAATAGCTCTTTAAATAACAGTCGCGTTATAGGTGGTTGCCCTTAAGAACGAACCCTCGATATGAAAATGTTAGTATAATAAAAATGCTTTATTTTGGCATTTAAAACTAGAGATGGCCGATACCAGGCTAAGGCTTAACCCAATACCGATCGATACCGGTGCAAACATGACCGATTCCGATCGATACCGATATTTACTCACTATGATCCAAAAACACGATACTTCAACCGAAACCGATATTTTTAGTAGTACTCTGGCCATTTACATTAAAAATACTAGGAAATAATTTATAGAGTAAATTCATGAATTATACTACCGAAAGAAGGTATTAATAATGGTTACCGCGGTTACTATCAGCAAGCTACCCCTGCTCGTGAAACTTGCTACTATTGTGAAAGGAACGGCCATTACGCTAGAAACTGTTTCAAACGATTATCTGACGACCGACGAGACGCTGAGCAACGACAATTACCTCGTCATCTTAATGATTACTAAATCTGGATATGATTACTTTTAGGCCGTATATACTTTAAAATTATTTTTTTTAATTGAGACATGAGGACATGTCTATCAACTGAAAGGAGAGATGTGTAACAATACGTAATAAGTTTATGAGATAGGCTGTATTAGTGAGGACAAGTGAGATAGGCTATGTAGTGAGGACAAGAGAGATAGGCTGTGTTAGTGAGGAAAAGTGAGATAGGCTGTGTTAGTGAGGAAATGTGAGATAGGCTGTTTAGTGAGGACACGTGAGAGAGGTGATAGAGATATGCGCGAGGTCACGAGAACTGAGTGAGTAGAGTTTTTGACCGTTGAGTATGGTCGCGGGTTTTTTGGTTTTTGTGTTGTTTTTAAAGAAAGTAAAGTTTCAAGAACAGTGTTAGGCTTAGAGAGAAATGTACTAAGTAGAAAATTAAAGATCGCTAAAAGAAATCAGTGCTGGATTCCTTACGTCCACATTACAGCGCCATCTAACGCGCATTTTAGTATCATATTAAACCAACCGATCCGATACTATCGGGGCGGGAAACCCCAGGTATCGGTACCGGTTCATTCATAGTTAAAAGCAAGACCATATTTTAATAGTCGTGCGTTTAAGGTTATTTTAGTAAATATTATCATACATGTGGGCATAATTTTGAAATAAAACTATCGATAATACACGGTGATTGAAATTCGCAACGTTAAATTTAAAATTATTTGGTGGCAGCTTCAAAATACGAATTGGGGCTTTCGTCACTACTTTCTTATTGCAGACTAGCTGTTACCCGCGGCGTTGCTCGCGTGTAATAAGAACTTCCATCAAAATGATATAAAGAATTGGTACATTTTACTGATGAGTAATATTTTTGTAGTACCCTAGAAGCGAAGGCACTCGGCGTTGCCCGTCAGCCCGTCAGGACATTTTTTATTATTTTTCACGCGGATATTATTCTATAAGGAAGGGTTTTTAAGTTTTGACCGTCATTTAAAAAGATGGCAAGAAATCGAACCCGAAAGACCATTCAACCCGTTTATATGTTAAAGGAAACCAGTGAACTAAATATTTGTGAAATCTGTTGAAACGCGCGGACTTCGTTGCATAGAGAAGATTTTTTACAATTTTGGGCGCCATTTTTTAAGATGGCGGCGGATCGCAAAAATCTTTCTTAGTAGGCGCCTACTACTTATGAATAACGTTCCTGCAAATTTTCAGCCTTCTAGGGCAAGCGGTTTTGGCTGGGCGTTGATTATCAGTCAGTCATTCAGGACTTTGATTTATATAGATATAGATAGAATTAAAGCTGCACGAATTTCAATACGTTACGTTTTCTTTTGTTATTTGATTAAATTTGACTTAATAGTTGAGCCTGGAAGATCATCGAACACTGATCTTGGGACATCAGAAATGTGTTCATTATTCACATCGACTAAAGCCACGTTAACAAACTGTTTTCGATAGGTGGAAATGGCATATTTGACAGTTAAACATAGAGATCTAACGTGGGAAAGTGATTTATTAATTTATTAGAGATCTAACGTGGGAAAGTGATTTATTAATTTATTAATTAACTTTTCTAATTCGGTTTTAAACGGTTTCCAAAGTGTCTCGTGTTAAGGCGGCTCAAGAATGATGGCAATACAACTAAATACGAAATGTGTAAGATAAACAACTCAATTTTCTTTTCAGTAAATTGGTTAATTTATGTTGATCTAGTTTTATTAGAAAGTGGTTGACTGGTCATATAATTCCACACTTAATAAACTTTGCAACCGTTCCTTTGCAACTGTTATATTCTTTACCAAAGTAACCCGTACAAAAATTTACGGCTGCATTTTGCTGTTTAGTAGATTTTTTTCGAATCTGCAATATATTGCAATTAAACTGGAATATTCAGGAATAATACTGGAATAACCTGAAAAAGGTTCAACTTCAGACAAAATTAAGATGCATTCCAGAGAGCAATGCAGAACATTTTAGACGTTTTGCAGAAAAAATATCTTCCGTTGGAAAACTCAGTACAGCAGTATACAAAATTTAGCTACTCTAGAGTCATAAAAGAGCTACCTTACAGCTAGAAAACAGAAGGGAAATAGTAACTCCCGTAAGAAATCAGGATGTTTGTAGGCTCATTACAGGTACCTTCCTGATATTTTGTATGCATTTTACAGTTGGAAATTGCTAAGTTTGTAGGATAAATGCAGTCGCGTTTCATATACTTTTCAGGACCATCACAGGCGCGTTTCAGATAATTTGTAGGATAATTGCAGAAGCGTTTCATATAATTTTCGGGATCATTGCAGGCGCGTTTCAGATACTTTGTAGGATCATTGCAGGCGCGTTTCAGATACTTTGTAGGATCATTGCAGGCGCGTTTCATATACTTTTCAGGACCATCACAGGCGCGTTTCAGATAATTTGTAGGATAATTGCAGAAGCGTTTCATATAATTTTCGGGATCATTGCAGGCGCGTTTCAGATACTTTGTACAATAATAACAGGCGCGTTTCAGATACATTGTAGGATAATTGCAGGTGCTTTTCAGATAATTTTTAGGATAGTTGCAGGCGCATGTCAGATAATTTTTAGGATAGTTGCAGGCGCGTGTCAGATAATTTTTAGGATAGTTGCAGGCGCATGTCAGATACTTTGCAGGATAGATGCAGGCGCTTATCATATACTTTGTAGGAAAATTGCAGGCGCGTTTCAGATACTTTTCAGGATCATTACTGGCACGTTTCAGATACTTTTCAGGATCATTACTGGCGCGTTTCAGATACTTTAATTTGTACGATAATTGCAGGTGCTTTTCAGATTTTTAGGATCATTGCAGGCGCGTTTCAGATACTTTGTAGGATAATTGCAGGCGCTTTTCATATACTTTGTAGGATAATTATAGGCGCGTTTCAGATACTTTTTAGGATAATGGCAGGTGCTTTTCAGATACTTTGTAGGATAATTGCAGGCGCTTTTCATATACTTTGTAGGATAATTACAGGCGCGTTTCAGATACTTTTTTGGATAATTGCAGGTGCTTTTCAGATATTTTTAGGATAATTGCAGGCTCGAATCAGATACTTAGCAGGACCATGGCAGGCGCGTTTCAGATACTTTTAAGGACCATTACAGGCGCGTTTCAGATACCTTAAATTGTACAATAATTGCAGGTGCTTTTCAGATACTTTTTAGGGTCATTGCAGGCGCGTTTCAGATACTTTTCAGGATAATTGCAGGCGCTTTTCATATACTTTGTAGGATAATTACAGGCGCGTTTCAGATACTTTTTAGGATAATTGCAGGTGCTTTTCAGATATTTTTAGGATAATTGGAGGCTCGTATCAGATACTTTGCAGGACCATGGCAGGCGCGTTTCAGATACTTTGCAGGGTCATTGCAGGCGCGTTTCAGATACTTTGCAGGGTCATTGCAGGCGCGTTTCAGATACTTTGCAGGGTCATTGCAGGCTCGTATCAGATACTTTGCAGGACCATTGCAGGCGCGTTTCAGATACTTTGCAGGGTCATTGCAGGCGCGTTTCAGATACTTTGCAGGGTATTTGGATTTTCTATTTGTAAAATTAATAAATTTTTACCTCTCCGAGTGACGATGTCGTCACGGAGAGGTATAACACTGTACGTGTCTTTTTGTGTGCCTGTCACCGCGTTCGCAGTTGACAAATCGGAGCAAGCGTGTTCGTAGAGAGATACATTGGTTTCTACTCCACTATCGTTGTTAGGGTTGAGGTGTATGCGACGATCGCCTAAGGCTACGAGAAACGATAGCTTCGAAATGGCAAGGCTTCCACCAAAGGTTTACGCAATTGCATGTTTTCTAATTATTATTGTTAATCAGTCGCCTTATATACCAACTTTCCAAAAATTGCTAAAGAGGCTTACACTTGAGTTCAAACATCAACAATAGCTATGTTTAAAATGATTTTAGGAATAAAGTTTCTTAAAACGATTTAACTAGAATTAAGGTAAATTAATGACGATTCAATTAATAAATATCAATTATATTTTTTTAAATATTTAAAAATAGCCTCGAAATTGCGTCTCGACTTGGAGAGGTTTATTTTGGATTTCCAACTTGTACTCATCCCTTACCAAAATATTAAGCTGTAATTCATCTGCATACACGCTTTTTTATCGCTACCACGCTGTAATATGTATACATTAAGGCTACATTTTCTGCAGCTCAAAAAACGGGAAAAATTCACAGCATTTCTAGAACTGCAAATGGACTGCCGTTTTTACATTTTCTGTTTGTTAACTGTCTAGCCTGGCAGAAATATGCAGCGCAATTCTGCAAACGCTATGCAAAAGTAGAAATACCAGCTGCTAGTTTAAAACTGTAATTTGTCCGTTTTTATAGAAAGGTTACAGGTCGTCAAAAGTGATGAAAATGTAGAAATCCAGCTGCTAGTTTAAAACTGTAATTTGTCCGTTTTTTTAGAAAGGTTACAGGTCTGCAAACGTGATAGAAAAGTAGAAATCCAGCTGCTAATTTAAAACTGGGGTTAGTACCAAAGGTTCCAGAGATAGATAAGATATAGACCTGAGGTGCTACCGAAGATATTAAAGGGCCTTTAACTCTGCACGCGAGCAGTTGTAACAGTTTTTACGTTACCTCCCCTTAAATTAAAATAATTTGTGCAACTAGCTCTTTAAAAGTAAAAATATCGTAGTAGTTCCCCTTTCACCTCCACTTTTGGTTTCTGGATGTTATACTGGTTCTGGTCAAACAAAGGGCATCTTGAACGTCATCCGTTTTTTACCATCGCGTACGAGATGAAAACAACTTTCGCGAAAAAAGTATCATGGCTGACAGATATCGTGCCCGAAATTTTGGGACCTCTGCGCCCTTGCTAATAGCGAGCCGTGTCCTGGTAAGCCGTATGGGACCCTGGCCGTATCTGATACGTGGCCCAAAGGTGTAAAAAGAGGCCCATGACAAGACGCCCACTCTCTTACGCTCGCACTCTGAGACTCTTGGACTCTCGAGCGATGATGATGATGATGATAAACCTGAACAGATGGAGGGCCGCCCGATGCTTATTCCTTGCAGAGGGGGAGGATGTAACGGGAAGCCCGTTACAAGGGTTCACCACCAGGTGGAGCAACCGCAACCGACACCAGAGTTCCCCGCTAGACGGCCCAGGAAGCTGACCTGTCGTCTGCTCATGAACCGGGATTGGCTGATATCCGGAGGCCGAGGATATATTCAAACGTAGCCCGGGAATGGGGGCAGTTGGAGGAGTACCGGCATAGGATCCAGTTAATGATATTTGTTAAGAGACTATGTTTACTTGTTTAGTTATTTTACTAACGGACTGTATATAAAAATTAACCAAATTAATGTTATAATAAATATATTTGGTTAATTTAATTACGTAGTCGTGTGTGATTTCGGGTATCAGTAAGCGCGCGATTACAAAGTGACATCTGGATAATGTCATATTCTTCAAGATGTTCCCAAAGAGTCAAATTTACCAAAAATATCTTTTCAAAAATTAATGTTTCTAATCAAATATCAATAAAATTGCAAGTTAGAATTTATTCTACTTTATTCTGAACAACATTCAAATCTTCTCTAAAATTGAATATTTGTACATGAGTCCAATTTGAAATGATCATGGTTTTATATTTTCATATATTATATTTTCATGCGGTGGGGTCGCGTAGCGGTTAGCTAGCGCTTTCGCCTCGCAGCAAGAGGATCCCGGACTGTGGCACCGGGTGAAAAATCTGGGAAGAAATCCTTCTGCGTAGAGTTTGCAAGTTCTCTCCCCGCTTGTTAAAGGAGTTTTCCTCCGCGGTCTAACCCGGTTTCTCCTTTCCATCAAAACTTGCAGAGGTTAACGGTAAAAGTTAGTATAGGGCGCTGTCGGTTAGCTGTGGCATAGGGGCTAGCCACCACCCCTCTATACATTGTAAAGGCTATAGATAAGTGGCAATAAGTCGCAAGAGTTAGATTTTTATTTTCTTTAGCTCTTTTGGTTCTTTTCCATATCTCTCCTAATGTTCCGCCTCCAAGAGTATAAAGCCCTCTTATATTTTCAGGTTCTCTTTCATAATTAATACTAGCATTTTCTTTAGGCTCAGGATTAGTTCGTCCAGTAGTTTCTTTTTCCTTTCACGCCAAACTTCCATTGAATTATGTAGCATGTAACCATACACACTATTTGCGTAAAAACTTAAAAGTGGTTCCAAATCTTCCGGAAAGTTTACAAGTGTGAGATCACGGATTTTCACCTTTAAAATTTTCTTCAATAATTTTGGCTTCATCAATATACTCTATTATTAACTGACCCATGGAGTCCTTTGACCCTTTCTTCATTTTTGGATGTTTGGTTTTAATTGAAAATCGATAGCTTTTTTAAGAGATAGAAATGATTGTAGGAGGTTTTCAAGGTGTTCTGTCACATTTTTATCAGATATCAGTATCTGATGAAATTCTTATCTTGATTGATATTCCTTAATGTGTAGTTCTTCATTTAGTTTCTTTTCAATATATTTGGTAATTTTTGAAGTTCTGGCGCAGCATGTAAGGCTTATAGTTCCGTTTGACATTTTAGGGGTTTTTGACACGATATTTTCGTTATTTCTTTCCATGCTGACAGAATTTACTCTTTACTATTTAATACGACAATATTAACCAGTATAAAACATTTATTCAAACTTAAAACCTTACCTCTTTGGACTTGTATTTACATCTCGGCACTGAGTCGGCAGCGCCGAACAAAACAACTACAGCAGACAAGGAAAAAGTGACTCCAAGTATTTATAAAACCACGTAGAATACTACACTTAGCTCCTTACACTGAACGTTTCCCATGATTCCATTAGTTTTTCCAGCGCTACTAATTCTTCTTATTGTCGCAAGGGGGTTTCGAATGAGAATTTGCCGGCACGTTTGACTTGTCTTTTGCAGATAGTATTAAGCTATGGGGCCTTATTTACTTCTATGGAATAAAGTAATGGACTTTTGCCTTAGCCTATCGCGGCGTACAACGTAACCCCATCGACGATGATGGAGTTGAAGTCAACGTTTACCATAAGATTTTTCGATAAGTTTTAAATCAACTCAGGGGCACTCCACGCGATTTCGACCTGTGATGTCACCAGGGGACAATCGTTTTTTTTTCAAATTTGGAACACCATTAGATACCATTAAAAAACTTAGGTTTCCAAGTTTTTAGCTTAAATTAATTTTGAGAACTTTTTGAGTAATGCCAATTTTTCAAAAACTGGTACTGTAGTGTATGAAATCCTTTCGTATTGCAAAGTATAATTTTCAAGATTTCGTATTACAATTTAATTAGCCTTGCTGCTCCCGAATTCACGCTTTTATTAATAAGATAGTTTTCCCTAGTACACTGCCGAGGGAGGTAAAAGTAATTTTTGCGTGTCTCGCGCGCTCTTGTAACTACCTCGGTTTAAGATATTTTTATTGCCATTGCTGCCTATGTTAAAAAAATAAAATCTCAAAAATGTATCAAAATCAAGAAATTAGATTTTGGTCCTTAAATCAAAAATAAGCAAAACCATTTTTTTTAAAGATCTCTCCAAGAGGTATCTAACAATGGTAAAATATTACTATATATCACTAGACCACACGAGACCCAAATCTGCCATGAATGGAACCCCCGAAAAAATATTTTCATTTTTATTTTTGCACACGCCATCTAGTGGCGGAGCAAAAATGTTAGTCTCTATACGGGACAATTGACGAGGGAGAAGCCACTCTGTAATAAATTCTTTCTGAGGGTGGAAGATGGGAAGAGTATTACGCCGTTTAACGCGGAAATACACTCGGGATTACTTTTTACAGTTTTATTTCAATATTAGAACGGATTAAAGGCATATCTCCCGAATTTACGGCAATAAAACCACCAAAAAGGTAATACCGGGGGAATACGCCAGTGCCTGATCCCTCGAATGGCGTGCGTTTCTAGTTGTCGAGGGGAAAGCCGCTCCGTAATAAAGTCTATCTGAGCGTGTACGATGGGAAGCGTATTACGCTAGTTGCGTGATCCCTCGAATGCCGAGCGCTCTCGCGGGGTGCGGGTTAGTAACCTCGTATTGGCGCGGCTCTAGAGACCGCGCGCGTTATCAGGGGTATTATGTACGTAGGGAACCTCGTATTTTTAGCTTAAGATGATACTGAGAATAAACGAAGGAGAGATCTCTGGTCTAAACACGCCAGATTTTACGGTAGACCGGGAGTATGTACGCGGGACGACGGCAATGCTATAAGCCTTTGCTTAACTGAATTTATTCAGGTAGTATTTATGAAATATTAATTAAAAGACGCAGTAATTGGCCCGATTAGTGAAATCAATTGTCGGTAAGTGTATACAAATGGCCAATTGAGTTAAGTTCCTATATAGAAACTAGTTCAAATAAAACGAAAATTATCAAATCTTAACTGAATTTCCTACTTAGATTTAAATATCAATTTTTCAAGCTAAGTATAATTTTTGTAGACACTGCGATTAATTGTATTTTTTACTAAACATTGTGATTAATGTTTAGAGCTCGGCATTATCTATCCATTATCCACAAGTTGGTGGATAACCGATTATTTATAAACAAAGTTGTGGATTATAATACGATTTAGCATGTGAGTTATGTGGATAATTTTCGAGTATAGATGAAGATAAAATAACTTGGATAATGGATAGATAATGCCGGGCTCTAAACGTTGTGATTAATGTAACTTTAGTAAATAAATCATTAATAATGATTTATTTACTAAACAATGTTATTAAGGCTTAGTTTAGAGCCGAATATCAAATCTTAACTGAATCTCCTACTTAGATTTAAATATCAATTTTTCAAGCTAAGTATAAGCCCTGAAAATTTAATGACAAGTGTGTTACAATCGATTATATCCAAAAATGGTTAAAAATGTTCATAGTTAATTAGTTTTATAAAAAAAATTATTTTAGTACTTTCACTCCCTTTTCAAGATTGAACGTATTGCTTAAACATTACGCTAAAAATCTTATAATTAAACAAAATTATAGTCATAGCCCTTAGAAGATTGCGTCAAGTGAAGTTCCGATTTAATGTTATAAACAGACTAGGATCGTTAGCCGATATCGTAAATTAACCGATGCCAATATCAAAGCTTAACTGAAACACGGATACCAATTTTTTTAACTCATTAATCTAAAATAAAAATATAATCTTTCATATTTAAAAAAATATTCAGGTAGTATTTATAAAATATTAATTAAAAGACGTAGTAATTGTCTAGATTAGTAAAATCCATTATCGGTAAGTGTACTCATACAAATGGCCATTTGTTTAAAGTTCCTTTATAGAAACTAGTTCAAAAGAAACGAAAATTATATTTATATTTCTGCTTTAATATCACAAAACGTTAACATTTCTATTTTGGAATAGAAAAACTTCGGGAATTAAGCAAAGAAGCTGCCAATTTTGCTGTCAGAAAATAATAAAATTCATCTTCTTTTGAAACTTAACCTGAGAAATTTAAATTAAAGAATAGCTTGATATCTTTTCCAGTGGATAATTGTTTGATATTGATATTTTCGTTTCATTGATTTTAAATAAATTGGTATTGACATCGGTTAATTTACGGTATTGGCTAATTGATCATCACTAATAGTTTAAATAATTTCAATTAAACGGTTCAAAACCCTCAGGAAAAGCTTAGTTTTATAATGAATAAAATTCTAATTTTAAAGTAATAAATTAATTTATCGTAGGTAATTAATTTACTGCCTTAGTGTAATTTATGCTGAAATAAAATTATGCAATGAAAGAGGAAGTGACGTACATTTGGGTAAGTGTTTCGCGGGAGATTCAAATGTCGATTTGGGTTAAAGAAATAAGAGAATAATTTGAGATGGTGAAATGTTTGGCGGGAGATTCAAGTGTCGATTTGGATATGGGTTAGAGAATAGGGTTTTAAGCTCTCTCTCTCTCCTTATGGAACCAACCCTAATGTTTACATTTGGATTTGGGTATTTAATCATTGAAATTTTTAGAGAATAGTGACCCTGGATACATTTCAAGTGTTCCGCTTATTTCCGCTCTCGCGAATTTCCAGGAGGCTCAAAGTATTTGACTTATTTCCGCCCCAATTCAACCTTTTCTAGCTGTGATTTATTTCGTCGGTTTTATTTTAAGCAGGGACGGAAATAAGATAACTTTGAGACACTTATAGGGGTCACTGCCTCACTGGACCAATGTCCTATAAATTGATTGGGTGTGCAAAAATGTCCTGGTTGCTGGACCAGCTTGTTAATATTATTAATAACTTGGCAATCTTCGTGATAGAACCTTATTCACCCTTGCTTCACTGCGCACGACTGCTTAATTGTGTTAAGAAAATATCAATAGAACATAAGTTATGGCACCTTTAGTAAAAGGCTCCAGAAAAGAAATGGTCCAGAAATGAAAGACTGGTTTTTTACAAATAGTGGGTGTTTGAAAAATTGGCATTACTCAAAAAGTTTTCAAAATTTTAAGCTAAAAACTTGAAAACATAAGTTTCTTAATGGTATCTAATGGTGAAAAAATCGATTGACCCATGGTAACATCCGTGGTCGAAATCACGTTTAATGCCCCCCAGGTTCCTTTTTAAGTGCTTTTTATTAATGCCTTGAGTTGAGACCTGATAGACTTCATGAATTCCAAGCAACCATAACTCGGGTTCTATGCATCGTAGCTTCATCTCGTTTTGTTTTTCGTAATTTAGAAAAACTTTGCTATTGTGTTATGGAGTTCATACTGTATTAAGTATTAAATTTTTAATTAAAAAATTTTAAATATATGATGCCAGAAGCGAAAACATGCTTCGAGCAAAGATTCGTGATTCGCCAAAGGAATTTTTCTTAGGATTTTGCTCTTTTCTAATATACTTTAAAAGGTTGGGCATCATCGAGTAGAATTTTAATCTTAGCAAGAGTTTATTTATTATTGACGTGGCTAAATGACTCTAAAAAGAGCCAACCAAACGTTAAGGGGGTCGAATTCTATTAATCGCATTAGCGCTGTTCCGCGAAATTTAAGCTTTATTATTTCTTAAGTTAAAATGTTTTAGGGATCAAGTAATAAGCGTTTTAAACCAAAATACACGAGGAAATATGAACCAAACATTTTTAAGGAGTTAGGAAAAGAGACAAGAATATCTCAATTACTGACAAACTGAAGGTAATGCGACACGCTCTGGAAAGGACTCAAAACTGAAGACAAAATCATGGATTTCAGATTCTCATTCATGTCTGTAAGAACTTAAAAATATTTATTGACAAAGGGGTAAAATAGCGCTATTTCAATTGTTTGACGATAGCTACGCCCCGTTATTGACAAAAGGAGATATGTCTGTGCAGTATCATTTACTGAACACTCTTCGATTTCATTTCATCCTATGTAACTTGCGAAACGTAACGTACGTCGAGTTTTATATTATTGCTAATATATATTTTTTGCGATAAAATAAGTAGTTACTAAGCAGAAGTAAATAATAATAATCTAAGCTTTGTAAATTAGTTTCCACTAAATTCAATCATAAAAATATCGATTTCTCACGATTTTTCATCATTTACAGGCTGAAATTGATCAAAATTGACGAGGCACGGTCTGAATTGATTCAACTTAATGAAACTTTTCCAACCGAGTACAATTTATGGCATAAAGCCATATTACACGGGGTATGAATACCGAACGTTGCTGATTTAAATTCAACACGAGATAAAATATAAAATACTTTCACAGTTCATTTGTGTAATGTTATTTTCTTTTAATAGATTACAGACGCTGTTGCTGTACCCTATTTCGCACAAATTATCGCGTTAGAGCGTTATCACTTGTCACCAGCTGTGCAATCTGTGTCCAACTGTATCTTAACGTGTGTCAAAGATAAAGGAAATCAAGCTAAAAGTCGTCTGTCGATAAAAGGCTTCAACGGAACAATCTGGTTGACGATGATTTCTTGCTTGATCTTAATGGCGCTAGCAACGTCCTTTCTCAAATACATCAAATCAACTAGAACGCATTCTCTACTCCGCCTCATCTTTGAAAATGTTTGGAAATACGTCTCGGATCTCCTGGAAAACTGTTAAGTTCATTCGCATTTGGTTTTGTTGGAGATTAGCGTGAATGTTTTCGTTTGGGCAGAATAATTTCCATATTGCATACCATAATTATGTTTTCTAATTTGGATTCAGATTCTGGTGAATCTGTTGATGGAACTACGGCGAGAATTCTATTGCTGGGCTGGTTAATTGGCTCAATGGTTTTTGTCAAATGTTATTCGGGATTGTTGAGTGGCGAACTAATAATTTCCAAGGATCAACACATCGACAATATCGACGATCTCCTAGGACATCCTCGAGTAACACCAATTGTGTATACATTCTCACGAATTCATCGGATAATAAATATTGGAGTAATACTATGACAGAAATAGCTGTCAATTTACAATTGTAATAGTTTAGGGTTTAAAAATAATGCACTCAAAATTTGGGCTTAATTGATCCTTAAAATAGAAAAGATCTTAATTATTAGCTACGGTAGTCGTTTCTGTTTAACGTTTAAGTTTAATCACCGATTTCTTTTGATCCAAGGAAAAAAACACCAAAAACTATGACCCTAAAACCTGTATATACATTGAGCTAACTACTTTCCTTCTAGAGAATGAATACTTTGGTTATGATTGGGAACATCATTATTACAGAACAATGAAACAGGGGAGTATTCTCGTCTTCAGAAGCGTGCCAGATCGGATAGCCGATACTTGAAGAGAGTTAGTGAAGTAGGATTATTCCCCGAGGACATGTTTCTCAGTGGCGCAGTTGCATTTTTCGAAGAAAAGGACCTTACTCCGTTCTTTCTGTATGCATTGCGAAATAAACTCAAAAAATATGATAATAAATATTACATTGGGAAAAAAGATTATCAAGTTGGTACAACACACTACAAATTTAACAAGAGACTGCCAAGAAGCATTCTCAACCAACTTGACTATTTGTAAGATATTGAAAACCGCAAGTATTGAGTGATTATCATTTATGATAGTAGTTAACGCCTTGTATTTGTACAGGTGTTTGCGTTTTGTGGAGACGAGACAAGCTACACCTCACCAACGGGCTTACGCCATGAAAACTGCAGCCCTTATGCTGCCTGACGCATCGCAGATTGAAGATTTTTCGCCCTTGTCAGTGGACTTTCTTTTACGGGCCTTCATCGTCTACTTTAGCGGCATTTCGATTGCAACAGTTGTTGCCATTTGCCAAGCCTCGACCACTTTTCACGTCAGACGAATGTGTTTGAAGAACATAACATGTAAATAACCTCACACGAAATATTTGCAATTTTCGATTTTTATTTTGTTAGATTAATTGTCCCTAATCCGCTTGACGTAGACTCTGGTTATACGAAAAATGTGTTTAGTAAATCACGGAATTACACGATCACAGCGTGGATATGTATAAAAACTAACGTATTATGGTTTAATTATTAATCCATAATTTGGTAGTATTTATACATATCAATGCTAACACGCTTGCAGTTTTCCAAATCTTAGCCAACATTATTAATAATGCTGGTGAAGTCCAAATAAATTGTTACTTCACAACCAAGTCAGATTGACAGAACGTTCGCGTCGTCTCAAGTGTAAAAATATTCCTAGATCGATTGAAGATTATAGTTTTAAACCAATTTTATTAAATGTAAATAAAGGACCCCGCACAAGCTCAATGGAAAAGTGGTTTCGGCCAAATTCATAATAGCAAGAACGTTGCCGATTTAATTCCTTATGGGCTTGAAAAGCTTTGTTGCTAAGAGCCTTCGAATTTGGACATGAACCCTTTTTCATATACATTTTGAAAGTGCTAAAATAGTAAACGAAGTACAAATTAAAACATTTTGGGGTTTTGTATTTCAAAGTGTTAAAACACGTAAATGTTTCTTTGTTGATTTATTTATATACCACTGTCAATAAGAACCGATAGGAGCCATATTCTTGCGCCACTCGTGTGACGTAAATATCGAAACCAGTAAGAAGGAAATTTTCTTTATGGGGCGTGCCTTTCGGTTTCTTGTAGCACACGGCACAGCCAACTTCAATATCGCGCTCAAGTACGTGTGCTGCTCAGAGTTTGATTGTTGAGAGCTGTTTGAAAATTGGAGAATGCTTTTAGCAGTTGGGCGACAGCGAGTACAGCCAACAGTCGGTGGAAATATAATAGTAGCTTAGCTCCGTCTTCAATTGTAAAGTTTTCAAAGCATTTAATATTAACGTGCTGCATAGCTCTCAAAGATAACGATCAATCTACATATCATTTCACACTAATAACTAGATGACAATGAAAAGGCCAATGTTATTTTCCGCTTCGCAATATTTCCAATTTTAAAATATAAAAATTAAAACTCTTCAAGTCTTCAAGAGAAATCTTTTCACTTATCCAAGTATTTGTGTATCCAAATACCGAATGTTAGTCGAAAATAAAACCTAGTATCAGGCTAGAATCCCGTAAATTCTTCTAGATGACATTTTTCCTTGAACTACTATTGAGAACAAAATACTTGGGTAAATCATGTTGAAAATTATTTTGGGAAAATGAAAATATAAATAAAATAATTGACGTTTTATAATCATGTCTTCAAAAGTTAAATTTTAATATTTGGGACTTCAGGCAGTTAATTTTCTACATTTTTCTTTTACACTTTCCGGTCTTTGTCTACAATCACAGTTTTTATTAATATCTGTCACTTCAGTCTTTATATTAATTAAAATTGTTTACAAAACATAGGAGAGAAAAGGTCTTAGGGCGTTGCGCATCCATCGGTAATCTGGCTGAATTACCAGTCATCAGTAATCTGGCTTAATTACCCGTCATCAGTAATGTGGCTTAATTTTCATAAGTCGATAATCCTTCTTAATTACCAGCAGTCGGTACGCCAGCTTAATTATCAGCCGTCGGTAATCCAGATAAATTTCCAGCCGTCGGTAATCTGGCTTAAATACCAGCCGTCGGTAATCTGGCTTAAATACCAGCCGTCGGTAGTCTGGCTTAATTGGCAGCCGTTGGTAATCCGGCTTAATTACCAGCTGTCGGTAACCTAGCTTATTTACCAGTCGTTAATCCGGCCTAATTATCACTCGTTAATCCGGCCTAATTATCACTCGTCCGTAATCTAGGTTAATTATCAGTAGTCGGTAATCTAGCTTAATTACCAGTCTTCGTTAACGTAGCTTAATTATCAGTCGTCGGTAACCTAGATTAATTAACAGCGGTCGGTAATCCGGTTTAATTATCAGACGTCTGAAACGCGGCTCCATTACAAGATAAATCAAGATATCCAGATAAATAACCAGCCGTCGGTAATCTAGCTTAATTTCCAGTTGTCGGTAATCTAGCTTAATTTCCAGTTGTCGGTAATCTAGCTCAATTACCAATCCTAGTTAATCTGGCTTAATTACCAGTCTTCGGTGATCCTGCTTAATTACCAATAATCGTCAATCTGTCTTAATTACCAGTCGTCGGTAAATCTTGCTAAATTACCAGTCGTCGGTAAATCTTGCTTAATTACCAGTCGTCGGTAAATCTTGCTTAATTACCAGTCGTCGGTAAATCTTGCTTAATTACCAGTCGCCGGAAATCTAGCTTATTTACCAGTCGTCAGTAATCTAGATTAATTACCAGTCATCAGTAGTCTACCTTAATTACCAGTCGTTGGTAATATAGCTTAGTTACCAGTCGTCGGTAATCTAGCTTAATTACCAGTCGTTGGTAATCTAGCTAAATTACAAGCCGTCGGTAGTCTGGCTTAATTGACAGCCGTTGGTAATCCGGGTTAATTACCAGCTGTCGGTAACCTAGTTTATTTACCAGTCGTCGGTAATCAAGCTTAATTACTAGTCGTCGGCGGAACAGGGAAATTTGGTCTCGCCGAATTGGTCGCGGGACTTATTGGTCTCGGTACTATTTGGTATAGTGATTATTTGGTCTCGAGACTATTTGGTATCGTGATTATTTGGTCTCGGGACGGTTTGGTGTCGTGGTTATTTGGTTACCTAATTATGTACCTCCTTTTCCAAAGCAATGGTCCCAATAATTCGTTGCCACCTTTTCCAAAACAATGGTTCCAACAATTGGTTGCCACCTTTTCCAAAATATTCTCCTATTAATTAGTTGCCACCTTTTTCAAAATATTCTACTATTAATTAGCTTCCACCTTTTCCAAAATATTCCCCTAATAGTTAGCTGCCACCTTTTTCAAAATATTCTCCAATTAATTATCTCACACCTTTTCCAAAATATTCTCCTAATAGTTAGCTGCCACCTGTTCCAAAATATTCTCCTAATAGTTAGCTGCCACCTTTTCCAAAATATTCTCCAATTAATTAGCTGCCACCTTTTCAAAACATTCTCCTACTAATTAACTGCCACTTTTTTTCAAAACATTCTCCTAATAGTTAGCTGCCACCTTTTCCAAAATATTCTCCAAATAGTTAGCTGCCACCTTTTCCAAATATTCTCCTAATAGTTAGCTGCCACCTTTTCCAAAATATTATCCTAATAGTTAGCTGCCACCTTTTCAAAAATATTCTCCTAATAGTTAGCTGCCACCTTTTCAAAAATATTCTCCAATTAATTAGCTGCCACCTTTTTCAAAATATTCTCCTATTAAATATATGGCACCGTTTCCAAAACATTCTCCTGCTAATTAGCTGCCACCTTTTCCAAAATATTCTCCTGCTAATTAGCTGCCACCTTTTCCAAAATATTCTCCTACTAGTTAGTTGCCACCTTTTCCAAAATGTTCTCCAATTAATTAGCTGCCACCTTTTCCAAAATATTCTCCTATTAAGTATCTGGCACCTTTTCCAAAATATTCTCCAATTAATTAGCTGCCACCTTATCCAAAATATTCTCCTATTAATTATCTGATACCTTTTCCAAAATATTTCTGTTATTGCTAATAAATTGTTTCGTGGTAAGAGGCGGGCTTTTAATACTAATGTAAATAATCTTCTTACCTCCAAACAAGCTTGGGTTGGGTTTGGTCCCGAGACCCATTTGTCCCGTGACCCAATTGTCCCGAGACCCAATTGTCCCGAGACCCATTTGTCCCGAGACCCAATTGTCCCGAGACCCATTTGTCCCGAGACCCATTTATCCCGAGACCAAAACGGCGAGACCAAATCGGCGTGACCAAATCGGCAAGACCAAATCGGCGAGACCAAACTGTCGCGTACCGAGTCGTTGGTAATCTAGCTTAATTACCAGTCGTCGGTAACCTAGATAAATTAACAGTCGTCGGTAATCTAGATGAATTAACAGTCGTCGGTAACCTAGATAAATTAACAGTCGTCGGTAACCTAGATTAATTAACAGTCGTTGGTAACCTAGATTAATTAACAGTCGTCGGTAACCTAGATTAATTAACAGTCGTCGGTAACCTAAATTAATTAACAGTCATCGGTAACCTAGATTAATTAACAGTCGTCGGTAATCCGGCTCAATTACCAGGCGTCGGTAATCTAGCCTAATTACCAGTCGTCGGTCAAATAAGTTCAGACGGTCTCTATTTTACATTAATTTCAAAGTTCACGGTTCAGAATCCAGCATTTCAGCAAAATAGTCAAAAACGTTCAGACGGTCTCTATTTTACATTAATTCCGGTTCAGAATTCAGCATTTCAGCAAAATAGTCAAAAACGTTCAGACGGTCTCTATCTTACATTAATTTCAAAGTTCACGGTTCAGAATTCAGCATTTCAGCAAAATAGTCAAAAAGGTTCAGACAGTTTAGGGTTTGGTAGGACGGGAGAATTCTATAGTAAGATTTCTACTATTTTCAGCAGTTCAGACGTTCAGACATTCAGCAGATTAGTTGATCCCACTAAATACTGCAATAGCTGCTAGTTTGGACAATTATTTAGGGATTTGCCTGCCTTAATGAATAGAAGTGCAAATCCTCAAACGGGAAAAGTCCCTATTGAACCTCCAGAAAGATTAGCATTTACGGGTTCCTCTAGTGATAATGCCTCAGAATTTTTAGCTGCTTTTGAAGAATATGCTAATTTTCACAAGCTTTCGAATGACGATTGGTTAGCATAATTGCCTCTTCTTTTACGAGTGCATGCTTTATACAGGTACAGGAATTTAATCCGTCAGTATGATGCTATTTGTAGCTCAAACCCTAATCATCCACACTTAGCTTGGAAAACCTTTAAAAGACATTTTAAGGCTCATTTTAGAGATTCTGAAGCTAACTCGAAGCTTAAAATAGAAATTTCCCAAAGAAGTCAGAAGGATAAGGAATCAGTTGTGGATTTTTTCGGGGATGTTATGAAATTTAATTTAGGGATGACTCATCCTCTTTCTGAAAAGGAGTTAGTTCCCATTATTAAAAGTAATTTAAAGGATGAACAACTTCTCTCCTTTTTTGCAATTTACTACTATGGAACAGTTAAAGAATTCCTGTAGGACAATTGAAAAAGATATCCAAGTAAGGAAAAGAAATGCTGAGAAACGAGAGAAAAAGAAATCTCCCCCTAGGTCTAAGACAATAGCCAAGGCTGAGTCCTCTTGCCCTGCAAATTGGGGGTCCTCTCATAGTCAATGTTCCCCTGGGCATTGGCAAAGCCCTTATGATACCCCTTCTTCTCCTTCACATCCTGAATGGGAATATCCCTTAAAACCCTTAGACTCTAGATCAAAAGCTAGAGTTCAAAATACTTCAAATAATCAGAGAACCTACACAAGAAACTTTAACCAAAGATCTAAATCCCCTGGTCGTCAATTAGCCTTATGCTACCCATCTACACGTACTATTACGTGTTATAATTGCCAAAAAATAGGTCATCTTGCACCCGACTGTCCAGATAAAAAGACTAGTAAGTCGGGGAAGCCAAGACGGGAGAGGTCCTTGGTGGTCCCTCTTCCGGCGCCCAGTAATTAACCCTATCAAGAAGCGTGTCGCGGTCCCCTTGAGGACTGAATCCGTTAGAAAAGGTTCAAGTTATAAAAGGGTTACTATCCCTGTTACTATTGAACACGCGACCGTTCACGCTAAGTTAGATAGTGGGGCTGATGCTTCTTTTATTAGTCTAGATCAATGGCAAAAGATTTGTAAATTTAGAAACTCTTCAGAATTACCTGAAGATGACCAGTTAGATTGTATAGTTTAAGGCGATGGCCGCTATACTTTTACGAAAGGTTCTCATGAATTAGAGTTCTCTCTTAAGTCCAATGGACTTGAAAAACAATTTAAATTTCAATTTTATATCGTTCCTTCCCTGACTAGTTATTTTATATCGGACAAGATTTCCTTGAAGAAAATAGGGTCTAATTAGATTTTGAATCGTCACAATGTTTAGTGGGTAACTTAAAGATCACTTTTTCAATTCCATTTGAAAAGGATCCAATAGAAAAGGAGATTGTAGATAGTATCAGGGGTGCGGTTTCCGCAGCCCCTTTTTCTGATGAACAACGTCAGCACCTAGAATCTCGATTGTTAAAATTCCCTAAATTATTTTCGGATAAAGTAGGAAGAACAGGACTAGTCTTCAACGAGATTCATACGGGTAATAGTCCGCCAATAAAATCTCAGCCTTTTCGTGTTAATGATCAGAAGAAGAAAATAATAGAACATCTTAGGGAAATGTTAGATGACGGGATCATTAGACCCTCCGTATCTCCTTGGGCTTCGCCCCGAGTTTTAGTTGATCAAACAAAACGGGGTAAACCCTATCGGTTTTGTATTGATTATTGAAAACTAAATCAGGTTACCATTTAGGACCCTTATCCCTTGCCTAATATAGAGGACATGCTAGCTAGAGTGGGAAAACCAAAATTCTTTACAACCCTTGACCATAAATCAGGGTATTGGCAAGTGGAAATGCACCCCAAGAGTAGACCAAAAACAGCTTTTGTGACTCATATGGGAAAGTACGAATTTAATGTACTCCCTTTTGGGCTTTGAAACGCCCCTAGCTCCTTCCAGCGTTTAATTGACGAAATTTTTACAGATGTTTAGATGACTTAATCTCTCTTAGTGAGGATTGGGATCAGCATTTGACGTGTTTAGAATACGTCATAAATAGATTATAAGAAGCGGGTCTCACCCTTCAGTTCAAGAAGTATCGTTTCACTCAAATAGAAGCTAATATTTTTGGTCACATAGTCAATGAAAAAGGCATATAGATCCTTCCAAAATTGAAGCCATTGAGATATTCCCTCCACCTAAAAATGTGAAGGAAGTCCAGAGATTTTTAGGGATGGCAGGTTGGCATAATAGATTTATTAATCATTACTCCCAAATAGTAGCCCCTATTAACAAACTCAAAGAAAGGATCAGAAATTTATTTGGGGTATCGAACAGCAACAGACGTTCGAAAAGATCAAGGAAAAAATTTGTAAGGCTCATCCTTTAGTTTTCCTTACAAAGGGATTCCCCGTGCATTTTAACTATAGATGCTAGTGATGCAGGGTTAGGTGACCTTCTTTCCCAAATTCAGGATAACGTAGAAGTTCCTATAGCTTACGCTAGTACAGAACTTATGGATGCTGAAACGAGGTACTCCACTAGTGAGAAGGAATGTTTAGCCATTTGTTGGTCAGTTAAGAAGTTTAGGCCCTTTCTAGAAGGTCGGAAATTCACTTTCCTTACTGACCATCAGGCTTTACAGTGGTTATTTAATATCAGGGAACCAAATTCTCCTCTAGTTAAATGGGCAATGTACATTCAAACTTTTGATTTTACAATTAAGCATAAGAAAACAGTAGAGAATGTAGTAGCTGACGCTTTGTCAAGGGCCCCGATAAACGTCTTATCTATAAACTTTAGCCCCTCTACTTCAAATTCTATTAGTATCCAGGATCCAACTAGTAGTAGTACAAGTTCAAATTCTACCGGTAGTAGTTCATCAACTTCCTCTAGTGATTCTGTTGAAGGTCAGATTCGTCCCCTAGGTCCTAGAGCCTTATATTCTGTATTAACATTAGAAGATGTATGAACATCTCAAAGGGAAGACGCTTTTGCTTCCCCAATTTTCAATTCCTTGCAAGATCCTAACCCAGTTAGACATAAACTGTTCGAACTAAAAAATAACCTTCTATATAGAAGACCTTACAGGAATTATCCTGAAAAAATTTATTTACCTCCCCGCTTAAGGCTAGAAGCCATGCGGCTATTACATGACCACCCTTTATCAGCTCACAGGGGCAAAGATAAGACCCTAAGTAAAGTGACATTTAGAAATTGGTGGCCAACCATAGTTAGTGATGTCCAGGACTATGTTAGAGGATGTACACTATGCGAACAATTTAAGGCTAGGAATAGAAAAAAGCCAGGGCTAATGCAACCCTCTAAAATAACAAGTCCTTGGGCCCAAATTAGTGTCGATATTATGGAACCTTTTCCCCAAAGTAGACACCATTAAAAATACCTTATAGTCTTTGTCGATTACATGACAAAATTCGTGGAGATGATACCACTTAAGGCTATTACAGCTAAGACTTGTGTCCAAGCTTTTCAGTGTTATTTCTAGGTGGGGGAGCTCCTAAAGCTATTCTTAGTGATAGAGGGGTACAATTTACTTCGAAACTTTGGCTGCAAACGTGCAGAGCTTTTAGAATTAACCCAAAGTTTACCACCTCCTAACGCCTAAGGGAAATCCCTTCGAACGAGTCAATAGAGTAATATGCGAGCTTATATCATTCTATGTAGGGAATCATCATGATAGATGGGATGAATTCCTAGACCTTCTTCAATTTGCTATAAATTCTGCACCCTATGAAACCACGGGCAGATCCCCTTTCTTTTTGAATTTAGGGCGAGAGCCACGTCTCCCTTGGGATTTAGAAATTGAAGAACCAATTCAGGACCCTGATGACCCTAAGACTTACTTAAGGATCAATTAGAATTCAGTAACGAATTATGTAAATTAGCTAAGGCTCACCAAAAGAAATACCATGACCTCCGCCATGACAATCTAGAATTTGAGGTAGGATCATTAGTATGGATGGAAACACATCCTTTGTCAAGTACGACAGGTCAAGTTATGAGAAAACTCAGACCGTCCCGGACCTTTCCTCAGGGTTATACCCGTTGACGCCCCCTACTTCAATTCAGGTTGAAGTTGACCCTTGGTCATTAACCCGTTTCCTTCCCCAACCTCATCGTCAGACGGACGTTAACGCCCCAGTCACGGTGTTCCACAAGTTTAAAGCAGAAGTCCTCGCTAGTTCCACCCCAGAACTAGACAAAACGACACGCCAGTGGATCCCCCTGGACGTTTATGACGACGAAAAAAATTGGGAGCGTTTTGGGTCTAGGGGTTGGACCCCTAAATTAAATATCCCTAGATTGCTAGTTCCCTCGCTAATCCCGGATGCTAAGCATCCTCTGATTTGGAACAATTCTATTTGTTGGCGATGCCGAAAAATCGGACCCCATGTCGTATCTGATTGCCCAGGAAAAAAGGAGCAAAGCCTCCTTGGAAAGAAGGGAAGCCCGCAGGCTATCCCGTTTAGAACAGAAACGTAAGGAGGAAGAACACAGGAAGGAAGATACAACAAAATGAAAAAAAAACTTTGTGATATTTACACATTACCCCTGCCAAAAGATTCCGGGTTCCTCGGGGTAACCTTTTTTTTCCTTTTGTTATGATAAAAATAGTTCCTAAAGAGTGGGGATGTAACATGGCTGCCAGATTCTTGGAGTTTCTACTCCTTGGATATGGCAGGGTATATATGCCTCCATGTTACATGCTCCTCCTCCCTTCTCTAATTCAGTGATATTACTTCGATCTCGGTAGTCGTCTCTTGGAGAGAAATGTTTTGTTACAAAGAAACCGTAAAGTGTACGGGCTGTTTCGGGTTTATCCCTTTGTTAATTATTTCAATAAAGTCAGGAAGATTAATCTTCCAATTTTGGATTAAAACTGTAAGTTGTCTTTAAATTCTTTTATGGCCCTCGGGAGAATATCCCTTCGTTAAATTATTCTATTGAGAGTTACAACGTTATATTATTTCAAAGGTTTTATTCGTCATCGTGGAGAAAGCGGCAGATTTAATTGCCAAGTTGAATATGATGTCGGTTCTGTTGGCTGCGCCATGGTTTCATCGGAGAAGGAAGAACGAAATAGTTCTTGGTAATTTTTTTATGAAATTCTCATGATTCAGTTGGTATTCAAAATATATATCAATTCAAAATCTATTTCAATTTCATTTAAATCAGTTACTGTCCCTCAAGAAGCAAAAAAGGAAATCCTGGAATTTGGAACTCGATGTATCTTGCGTTTGGAAAAGGAAGCAGTGCTTCGTCTTATCAATATCGCAAGTCATCCCTTCGACGCTGTGAAAAGGCTTCGGCGTTGGTGAAGAAGCTGAATTCCAACAACATCCAACTAGAGCATGTAATTTGAAGTTTTCCCATTCTCCGTCCACCAAACCAGTTCCAAAGTGGAATTTCGGTGGAAATCGATTCTTTGGATGCCAAATTCTTTAAATGAGGTAAAAATGATGGATTTTAATAAATTTCATATTTAAAAAACTCATGACGAGTTTGAAAATTTCAACCCAGTATGATGGGAATTTAGTCCAATATATTGTGTAATGCAATTTAAGACGAAATTGTCCTTCCGACGTGCCGTTTCCAAAGAAGGACGATTATGTTCCTATCTCTGGTTTCGCCATTTTAAAGGGTTTTACAACGATGCGAGGAAGAGGAGCCGATTGTCCCAATCATCATACCATATATCTTGATGACATTCATCAGGATATACAACTGCGGCACGGGTCTTTTAGACCACTTGATGGAATTGATCCTCAGGGAATTTGAAAAAAGTTCAAGTCTTGGTTGGTTGATCCTGAGCTACTGATAGCAACACTGCTTCACCCTCAAATTAAAATGACGCAACACCTTCGTTTGTGGACATTCCCCTTACTGCTAATGAATGACGTCACTAGACTAAGTTATAGACCTCAAATACAGGGTGGTAAATAAATGCGTTGTTGAGTTCATTTTTTATTTCATGCAAAAGACAA
>JAEQBA010004666.1:0-27229 GCA_019434445.1 Phalangium opilio | reverse complement strand
AATATTGATTTTAAAAATATTACTGTTTTCAATATCTACTTCCAAAATAAAATAACCTTTCTCGAATTATAATATGCATTTACTAAAACCTCACTGTTTACAATTATCTTCTTCCGAAATAAAATAACCTTTCTCGAATTATAATATGCCTTTTCCAAAAATTTATTGTTTACAATTATCTACTTCCGAAATAAAATAACCTTTGTCGAATTATAATTTACCTTTTCCATACATTTACTGTTTACAATTATGTACGTTCCTTTTCCAAAAAAATAATTGTTTACAATTAGCTACTTCCGAAATAAAATAGCCTTTCTCGAATTATAATATGCATTTTCCAAAAATTTCTGTTTACAATTATCTACTTCCGAAATAAAATAACCTTTCACTAATTATAATATTCCTTTTCCAGAAAGTTATTGTTTACAATTATCCACTTCCGAAATAAAATAGCGTTTCTCGAATTATAATATGCCTTTTCCAAAAAGCTATTGTTTACAATTACCTACTTCTGAATTAAAATAACCTTTCTCGAATTATAATATTCCTTTTCCAGAAAGTTTTTCTTTACAATTATCTACTTCCGAATTAAAATAACCTTTCTCGAATTATAATATGCCTTTTCCAAAAAGCTATTGTTTACAAATGCCTTTAATAAAGTTATCGTTTTCGTCTTTACATTTATTTTGAAATAATCAGCGATTACTATTATCAGTTTCTATTTATATAGAAAGGAACACAGACAGATAAGTTTCATATTAGTTGTGTTTGTTCCTTATAGAACCTCGTAGAATTATTATCTTAATTCCAAATATTTCATCGCCAAAATTAACGCTTGCTAAAATGTGGATAAAAGCTTTGAAAACGAAACACGTGGAATTTTGGTTTGGACGTTAAACTCTCGCGTTTACCAAGGTCTGCGGTATAGAGGATTTTACTTCCACTACGTCAGCAACTGTTTATTTCAAATAAAACAAGACGGCCCAAGGGCTCGTAATAGTAGCCATATCGTACGAGTGAATAGCCCCTCTATACCCTACCCTAATGAGTGGATAAACCCTCTATACCTTACCCTAATGAGTGAATAGCGCTATCTTTTTCTATGCTTAATTGATTTACCGTGCATAAAATCAGAGTTAATAGCCCCTCGATTCCCTACTCTAAACATTGATTAAATTATAACCGTATAAATTTACTTATTCTGTAATTCTAATATTCCGGAGAATCGAAGAACAGATAGTTTTTAGTGATAATCCCCTCGATGAGTTTACAACATAGACTTATGCCGATGCACACTTATCGCATCTTATAAATTTCTAACAAGGACTTATGCCCAGAAACTCTTGAAAGAGAAAGTTTAGTTATAGTGATTACGCATTTTAGTTATTATCCCCTCGAATCACCTATAGCAATGCTAAAATGATCAAACGCATAACGCTCATTTAACACTATGTTAGCTCTATCTAAACCCACATTTGAATTAACTGCCAAAACGTTCCAGTCTAACATAACATAGATGACGATAGCTACCGAACGAGAACGAAACACATAAGGAGCGCTGTAGGAAACGGGGAAAATCGTTATCTATTTAATTAGCACATACATAAAAAGAAAATAAATATAAAAACCCCAAACATTTAAATTCATAAGTATCCGACCCCACAGATGAAAATTCAAAAGCTTCCGACCCCACAAATTAAGAGGTACCCCACCCCACATCACCCAGACATTATAGAGATAAAAATAAATAATAAAAAACTCGAAGTTTCTATCAAGTCTCTATAGTTCAGTGGTTAGAATGTCTGTGTATTGCGCCAGCGACCCGGGTTCGATTCCCGGGTCTGACCTGAAAAAAATTTAATTAAAATTAAATCTCTAACCGAGCCCAGTTACCCCTGTGGGTGGGTTGTGGTAATATAAAGTTCCTTTTAAGCTAAAATCTGACGATAACGAAAGCGAAAACTCCGGCCACAACTACTACTACTACTACTACTATTACGGCTCGGGTCAAACTAAGAGCCTATCGTATACTACGATATGGCTAAAAAATGAAAACGTCATCAACAGCTTGGAAAACGGAGAATTGTAAAAGCTAAATGTCATTCTCGATGGATTTAATTTTTTAAGTGAAACTTTCATTTTTGAGGTCTCATAGCTATTTTTCGGGGAGAAAGGCTACCTCATCGGCCCTGAAGCTTGACAAAGGCCCCATAGAGTAACGTTCCTGCGGACTGAATATCTTCCCTATAGGTCAACCTCCTTGGATTTGGTTTTAGAAGAGCTCCGTATTCTATGAGAGCGATAGCTCTCTTAGATAAGACCTCATTCCTTCTTTAGAGCCTATATATGGTTTTATTCCTAGTAATTTTAGATTAAAGCTTATCGTATCTTTCATCAAAAAATTAAAAAAAAACTTCTATTCATGTAAGGGTTGGATATCTTTACAAGGATAAAATGTTGAAAATATTTTTCTCTTTAAGTTCATAAAATAATCTGTAATCAGCTATCCAAAGATTAGTATACAATCTTCCCTCTTAACAGAAGTCCATTAAATTAGCCTAGGAAGTAACAAAAAACGGGGTTTTGGACTCCCCTCTCTTGTGTAGCAATACTGAAGAAGGGCGACACATAAGCCACCTCGCGCTAATTTTTCTCAGATCTCCGGTTCAGGTGCGACTCGTACGCCAAAATTTGCCCTATTGAGAGAGAAAAAACTATTGGCTGAAAATGAACACTTTATCTCTAAAGGGACCGGAAAACGCCCCCTTCCACTGTAAAACCGAGCCCTCTTTAGCATAGAATCAGAGAAGGGATGGGGTGTGAATTTTCGAACAGTCAAGGTCATTCAGGTTTTTACGACTCTTCATAAATCTATTGAAAAAAAACCATTTAACGACCGCGGGTGTTCCTTTTTTATTGTTTTATAAAGCAAACAATCTACCCTTTAGAGATCCAGCGTTCATGGGATGAAGAAGTCATGCCACGCTCACGTCAATAAAGACTTCCTAGAGAGGAGCTCGAGGTTTCTAACAGTGTTAGGAAAGGGGGGAAATTTAGCCCCCTATCCATAGAGTTAGAAGGAGTTCTTACCCCAGCAGAGACGTACGCTATACCAGCTTTTGTAATTGTTTACTTCCTTGGCTAATTTAATGGACTTCTGCTATTAATATGGAAAAAATGTACAGTTCCTAAAAGAACGATTTTATCTGGCAGTTTGTTATTCAGCTCCAGTGTAGACGAATTCGTTCAGAAATCCACTTGTGTTTTGCTAGTGAGACTTGAGCAAGGTCTTTTAATGTACTGTTTTAAAACATCACCACAACATTTTACTCGAAAACGTTGGAAGGATTAGATAGACGCCCGATATCATCACAGCAACTAACCGGTTAAAAATTGCTCAAAGTTAGTGTTATTCATCCTCAAATGGGTTCCTTCGTATTGGATGACTTTTGCAATTCTCCATTTTGGGTATGTTACGTGTTTATTATTTTACCAAGGTTCTGAAAACATTAATTGTTAATGTTTGCGTTTTAATTATGAACTCTGTAATTATAATCAATAGGACGATAATTTGACATGGAACTCAAATGATCCAGACTTTACTCCATGTTTTCAAAAGACCATTCTGGTCTGGGTGCCATGCGCGATACTCTGGTTGTTCCTTCCATTGGAAATCGCGTTGATTGCCAAGGCGGAGCGGCGAAGCTTTCTTTTTTCTCATCTTTCCATTACGAAAAGTGTAAGTCCACTGACACCAAACGAGCGCGAAGCATCATTACTCATGCAAGTACGCATTGTACGTCTGACGTAGCAGGATGCAGGCGTTCTTGCCACTGTAATACTTAAAAAGTAAATGTTACTTTTGCTTTGTGTTTTCAGCTCTTGACTTTGTTACTGGCAGCAATTAGCGTCTCAAAATTTGGAAAACAAATATACTACAGTGATTTTCAAGTCGTGGACAATTTGGCAGTCGTCCTTCAATTTGGAACTTACGTAAGACAATTTAAAAAAAATCCATAACATTTTGATGGTATAAACTGAAGTCGCTTGTTGCAGGTCTTGGCGTTATTCCTAATAATTTACGGTAGAGGGGGTGGCATAGTGTTGTCCGGAATCCTGACAATGTTTTGGTTCCTCTTAACACTAACGCAAACTATCACGCTGAGATCCACCATCATGAAATACTATTTACAAGTAAGTCAAGGATTCTTTTACATTTGATAATAATATTACGGCAAAATAAAAACAAGATATATTTCAGAAAGACAAAGATGATTATTTCGAGTTGGTAATTCAGTCGGTAGTTTACCCTTTAGTAGTAGTTACCCTCGTATTACACACACTGAGTGACACCTCTCCGCACTACAAAGAACATACACACGCAATCGAAGTCAAAATGGTAACACTACATGTATGCAAGTTTATTATAAGTGGTATATGTATTGTATTTTTTTACGATTTTTTTCAAGAAATCAACTGAAGATGATGCATCGTTTTGTTCACGTGTGGTTCACTCATGGCTTACCAGGTAAATCTGGTCTTGTTCTTGCGTTCTTATGTACTGCCCTTACTTGAAGAAGTCATTAAAGCTCAGAAAATTTTATTTTAATTCTAACTTTCAAGTGCTTCTTTTCAACTATAGCGCCCTGTGGAAAGGTTGGAAGAAAAACCTTGAGCCATCGGACGTGTACGACTTGAATTACGCGGAGCGAGCACTGACTGTCTCGCACCTTTTCGAAAAACACTGGAAGACCCAAGATGAGACCAAAAGTGACGGCAATGAAATGGAAATGAAAAGATTTTCGGAGGAAAGAAGCAGAACCAAAAATCCAAGCAAATCAATCAGTTGCCCCTTGTTGAGGACTGTTGGGCCTTGCTTGATAGCTGGAGTGGTCTTTCAAGTTCTGTCCGACGTAGTGTCTATCTGTCCAGCCCTTTTGACAGGGTAAAGAATTTCACATTTTCAGCCATTTCAGAAACGTCATAAGTTCATAACGTTAATGTTTTTATTTTTGGTAAATCAAAAATATAATATTAAATTCAAATAGAAAGATGGAGATTCACTTAAAACGTGAAATTAAGTTACTTTGTTGCTGTCAGTTGGTTTTTTGCTCGTACTGAAGCTTAGAGAAGAATCCAACACATTAGCAATGATAATGTTTGTTTCGGTAGATCAGCTTTCTGAATATTTCATTCCTATGAATATTCTTTATAACTGATTCTGACGTTTAGATAGCAAGCGTTTTTCACCCTGCTGTCAATTAAGTAAACTTTGCGACCGAGTTAATCAGCTTAAAAACTTATGTTTTCAGTTCCATTATTGATTATTCGACGAGCGAAGATCCTTTGTGGAAGGGGATTTTCTACGTTTGCCTTTACGGTTTGGCCGGTATTACGCAATCTTTGTTGCAAGAAGGCAGCGCCATTTTCCACACCAAACTAGGACTGAGACTCAAATCCGCCACCATGTGCGTTCTGTACGAAAAAGTAAGCCTGTGTTATCGTGATAGTGGAACGCTAGTTCATTAATGAGATTCGCCGAAGCAGACATTTCGCCTGACGAGCAGCGATCGACGTGACCTGACAATGGGCGAAATACTGAACACGATGTACGTCGACACGAGCAGATTCCAAATTCTGTCGCCGCAACTAGGTCTCTTGTGGTCAGTCCCTGTACAATTAGTACTGTGCTTCGGCTTCTTCTATCAAGAACTGGGCTATGCAGCTTTTGCTGGAATCGTGCCTATTGTATTTCTTCTTCCACTGAACTATCTCAGCACCAAGAAATACAAAGAATTGCAGGTAAATTTTTATCCAACCGTTATGGGAACCATTCGCATAAATTAATCTCCAGTAAAAAAACTACTACTATATATCACGACCGGCACAGTTTCTATGAATCGTTTAATTGTCTCGTTTACTAGACTGAGTTGATGAAGCTGAAGGACAACAGAATGAAAGTTATGAGCGAAATCTTGAACGGGATCCGTGTCTTGAAGTTGTACGCCTGGGAAAGATCATTCCACAGAATCGTTCTTGACATCAGGAAAAAAGAAATTGCACTCATGAAGAAACAAACCCTCTTCGAAGGAATAAATATATTTATATTTGCTCTCATACCGGTTTGGGTACGGACGTAAAAAAAATTACAAGTAGATTATTATTATCATAAGTGGATCATATTACAGCTCCCTATAAGTACTGGATGTAGGTTATGATATTGTAAACAGCGGTTTCTTCCAAGACATCCGAGCCCACCATCTATAGCTCAGTTTTACAAATTTATTTTGTCCATCAACCCGGATCCGGAGTTACGTTAACTTCGGAAGTTCCGGTTGAGGGTAATGGTTGTCAGACCGCCGTCAGTGTCGTGATTAGTGTGAAGTCTAAACTTTATCGTGTTAGAAAGTATTGCAAAAATTTGTCACACTTAAAAATAAAAACAAACTTCTATGTCGACGCTGAGCTTCTTATTACCTTTAATTGGTTCAACTACCCCCTATAAAAACCTTTAAACCATTGAAAACTCAGTGCTGTATTAAGATGTATTAACAATGTTTTAGAATGATGAAGGATATTTTGATCATTTGAATTGAAATGAATTTCCGTTTTAACACAGGCGTTTAGAAAAGCGAAAGAACATGTAGAGCGCAATTTATTTTAAAATCCAAAAAAAAGAAGGTAAAATAATACTATCATCCTCACAATCCAGCAGCAAGTACGGAACAATTTCTTCCATAAACGCTCTACTCTCTCAAACCTTCCCTCATTGGCTACCAATTGCTTCCGCTTGCTTGCCTCACTTAAAATTTATTTCGTGCCAAAATCATTCCTCTGGTTTAGTTCATAAATTCGCCGCTACGTTTCGCATATACCCTTTTCCCTTCATTGCTGGGAGAAAATGCTGATGCCCAACGATGTTATATCGTCCTGTAGGGAGCTGTAGTATGATCATGGAAGAAGAAGGGTGTAATGGAATGGTGAGGTGAATAGGCAGACGGCTACGCGAAATGTAGGGTCACGTGGTAAAACTCTCCTCTCATCTCGGCACTAGCTGTAACTCGATTACTGCTCTGCGCAATATTGGCGCGCATGCCACCTCCTTGCGCGTACAGAGAGAGTGATACACTGTTTAGATCCGCTCTCTACCGCCTCTACTACTGCGCTGAAGCTTTCAACGTTGGTGATAAACTCGGGAAGGAGTGGATGAAAAGGGGGAAGTTACGATTTTTCAACGCGCTCTCTTTAACACTATAGGACCCTTCCATACACCCTTCTTCTTCCATGGGATGATCCACTTATGTTATTATCGATCCGGGGGGAGACGTGCTGATATTTCAGCTCCGTATCTGTTTCTCGTCCATGCGTTCTCACTCGAATTAAAAAGGCAAATATCCCTGAAATCTCTACGAATTCACCAGATTCAAGAATGGAAACAAAGCCACATTTCAACGATGAAATAAAAACACGGGTTGAAGTTGCTCTTTCTGTTTAACTATTTATCTTCAGAGCTTGCACAGTCTTTCACGTCCATATTGATTTTAAGTTCCTACAAATCATGTTGTTTCTTAAAATTTAGATTACTACACCGTGTTTCGCCATATACGTATTAATTGACAACGATAACGTTCTAACCTCGAGGAAAGCTTTCGTCACGTTTCAGTTGGTTCGATTATTAGCAACGACAATGCTTACTTTTCCGGGTTTGGTAAATGCCCTAGTTTTGGTAAGAACAGTGTCATTGAGGGTCAAAATTAAAATCTACTACCATTTTTTTTCTACTAAATACAGGGTGTATCTGAAATGGACGTAGGAGCGAAAGTATTTGGGTTCCTGGGGCCAATATAAGGCGAAACTGTGGTATGACATTTGGTCGTACGCCAACCCATTTGGAAGTTACTTGAACCTAACACTTGCTAGTTTGCACAAATCACAGCATGTTGACTTCGTCTAAAACAGTAGGAATTAAGTTCAAGATAGGATGATTATTGCAAATTAGTGGTCGCCAGCTAAAACAAAAAAGCCTCATAGCCATAGAGTTTATAGTCAATTTTTAAGGGGTAGAAAGTTGTACAGTTGGTGAAGTCCTCATAAAGAACATCAATGTAAAACAACATGTTACGATTTAGTGTGTTGAAACAACTGACCGATACTAACGGGAAACTCACAGCGATAAGTAGCGCAAACTAATAAGGAACACAGACATTTTGCTTCATTCTTCAAACAATCGAAAGGTTGCATTTAGTTTAAAGATTAGGTTAATGTTGCAACTTATCGAAATCAGTATTCGTGAATAAATGTTAGTGGGCGAATGTTTGGGATGAGATGTTGGGCAACGCCTGTTAAGGATTAAATTTTAAACATTAATTTGTAAAATTTAGTCCTTATAAAAATCAACAAATAATGAAGAAACCTAAATGTTGAAAATAAAATAAAATTTTTTATGGTTCAAAGTGACCAAAAAAGGGAACATTCCTTTCTCCAAAAAAATTACAGTGAGGGAATAATGGCGTTTTTCTTGGGGCCTCACCCGAAACTTCACCCGTAACAAATTAGGTACGCTATGTTGAATAGCGTACTTAGGAGTGCTCTTCATGAAACCTAGTATTCCTTCTCAAGGTCACACACTACTAACTTGTTCAAGAAAGGGTTGAAAGGCTCGTGATAGGCCTACACTGATTACGAGGTACCACCAAAAGTAATAGCAGAGAAAAATTTTAAGAAGAAATTTTCGTTCTTAACCTCGGAACCGAACGGATGACCGCAAATAAAAGTAAAGAAAAATTGAGAAAAAAACCAAAAGTGGAGGGTTAAGAAAAAACTTCGCAAATAAATTAATAAACGATTAAACCTTAGTAAATTTGCAGACCACCCTAAAAACTTTAGACTAATGACGTTAACTAACTGGCAGCAATCTGCCAGCGTTGAGAACGACAGGAGACCTACGTGCAATGTAATATACCCATAAGGAAATGTACATTCTTACTCCTTAGAATTATTCTATGAAAATGGCCAATAATATGGGGCGCCGTTTCGGACAAAATTCCAAAAAAATATGAAAACAATAATATGAGAGTGGAAAACAATAATTTGAGGGTAGAAAACCATAATTTGAGGGTGGAAAACAATAATTTGAGGGTGGAAAACAATAATTTGAGGGTGGAAAACAATAATTTGAGGGTGGAAAACAATAATTTGAGGGTGGAAAACAATAATTTGAGGGTGGAAAACAATAATTTGAACGTATAAAACAATAAAATAATTTGAGAGTGGAAAACAATAATTTGAGAGTGGAAAACAATAATTTGAGAGTGGAAAACAATAATTTGACAGTGGAAAACAATAATTTGAGAGTGGAAAACAATAATTTGAGAGTGGAAAACAATAATTTGAGAGTGGAAAACAATAATTTGAACGAGGAAAACAATAATTTGAACGAGGAAAACAATAACTTGAGAGTGGAAAACAATAATTTGAACGAGGAAAACAATAATTTGAACGAGGAAAACAATAACTTGATAGTGGAAAACAATAATTTGAACGAGGAAAACAATAATTTGAGAGTGGAAAACAATAATTTGAACGAGGAAAACAATAATTTGATAGTGGAAAACAATAATTTGAACGAGGAAAACAATAATTTGAACGAGGAAAACAAAAATTTGAGAGTGGAAAACAATAATTTGAACGAGGAAAACAATAATTTGATAGTGGAAAACAATAATTTGAACGAGGAAAACAATAATTTGAACGACGAAAACAATAATTTGAACGAGGAAAACAATAATTTGAACGAGGAAAACAATAATTTGAACGAGGAAAACAATAATTTGAACGAGGAAAACAATAATTTGAACGAGGAAAACAATAATTTGATCGAGGAAAACAATAATTTGAGCGAGGAAAACAATAATTTGAGAGTGGTAAACAATAATTTGATCGAGGAAAACAACAATTTGAGAGTGGAAAACAATAATTTGAACGTGGAAAACAATAATTTGAACGTGGAAAACAATAATTTGAACGAGGTAAACAATAATTTCAACGATCGAGGAAAACAATAGTTTGTTTACTTACATAAGTAGGGACTCTGCAGAACTACGTCATGCACAAAGAATTGTACCAGGAGGAGGGGCTTAAATAGCTCTGATTCTGTAGAAAAAAAACACACCATAATGGCGCTGGCGAGTGAAGCTAAACCCGAATTGCTAAGTCCCTGTTCTAAAACTGATAAAGTATAAAGAGTCTTAGGGAATTCGACACACGTCGGCAATCCTACCGTATAGTGCCGAATGCCAGTGGCTTCGCTAGGCCTTTTTTGGCCTACCAAAAGATTGCTGTTGGCAACCTAACATTCTGTAGCAATATATAAAAATTTCAATATCAAACAGTTTGAAAGTTATTATAAGAACTTAATATAAAAAATTGCATAATGGTTTCATTGGAAAATGTGTAGACCTTTATAACTATCCGTAAATTTGTGTCAACGTGAAATTATTCATATTTTAAAAATATACAACCTTTCATTGATAAAGACTACGGAACCGATTATGAAGGATTTTCACTCGTCTTAGGTTTATTTTTAGTTTTGGTTAGCTTTTAGTCAACACTATTGGGACTCCCTTCGAAAGAACATGAAGTTTACTCTTACTTGCTCTATCTGTTTTTTTTTTTTAAATTTTACTGTTTGATATTGAAAAGTTTTTATATATTGCTACAGAATTTTAGGTTGCCAACAGCAATTTTTTGGTAGGGTTTACGGATTATTTTGGGGGGGGGGGGCTAAGTTTAACATTTGGGGGGGCTATAGGCCAAAAAAGGCCTAGCGACGCCACTGCCAGCCTTTGGCTTAACTAGCTGCCTTTAGCAAGCTTAGCCACTATGTAGCAGAAAAACCATCTTTAAGGGGCACCAACGGAGCCGCGCTTTCCTTAATACCCTCGAAAAATAAGTACGGAAGCCGTGAATTATTCTCGAAAATGAGACCAGCTTCGAGCCTTCCGTCATGTTAAAATTTGTCTCATTTCTTCATTTTCTTGACACAGTTCCTAAAATTAACTCCTGAGTAGTAAATCCACGAGCACTGCTATTAATTCAAGAAGGAAAACTAGTCGAAATTTCGAAATGGGGCAGTTAAGATTTACAAAATTTTCTTAGACTTCACTGTGGGGGAATTTCATTGATAAAGAGAGAGAGAGTACTAGCAGAAGGGGATAATAGAAGAAGGATGCCACTCTGTATCATCTTAATACATTAGTTACGTAACGTCATTCTTCCCAGGCTCACCCTTTTTGTTTGCTCTCCCGCTCAACAAACTACTGATGGGCATCGCACCGTGCACGGGGTGAATTCTATAACTGTTTGGCACTAAATCCTCAGCAAATCAACTCTCTAACCTCGTCTTGGGGTGTAACAAAAATCCACAAGCGCGTCTTGCCAAATAGTTTAACGCAAATAGACTAATGATGAGGGTACTATTTATCGCGTATGTGATTTGGTTTAGTAACCTTGCTACAAATGTTCCGTAAGAAAGGTCTAGCCGTCTTAGGTAATCCTCGTCCGTTAAGGCTTGATGATTATTTCTTTTGTGATGCCCTTGTAAACTGGCAAGAACAGAAGAATGGTTTAGTGCAACTTCTTGTTCCACCACTCTACTATTAGCATGAATTGTCTTCAAAACGTGCTACGATGTCAAAATCTCTATCCTCATTGCAGACAGTACAGTCTCTTCTACGTCCACGATCTTGCACTAACGAAATCACGAATTGGTGTTCGCCAATGTCGGTAGAGGTGTTTCGCACCGGATATCGTTGGTGTGGAAAGCGTTCGGCATAAAGCACTGCCTTTAGTTGAACGTTACCGCGACCGTCACCAAAAATAAACATTTAGTCCAATTTGTCCTGGTTGGAATAGGTTGGCATTTTGCTATGAAACGAGACTAACTACTGTAATTCTAGTACTCGGCTGCAACACTACAAACCCAGTATATCGAAAGGGACCGGAAATACCACAATCATGTGGTTTATTGTGGTGAAGGTCGCTTTAACGTTCGACACGTGACACCGCTGCAATGTCGTGACCCGATAGGTCAAACATTTACCATCCTTGTTTTTAGGCTCAACTCTGCGGTATTGCCTGTTCCATTAGAAATACAAGGTCTGTAGTGATACAACTGTAACATTACGCCTATTAAAAAGGCACAAATACTGTAAAACACATCGGTCGGACGTGTTGGAAAAATTGTACGGTATTTCGAAATCCAATTTGATTTCTTCGGATCCAATGGATTTCATCGAATTTTGAGATTTTTCCCGTGATTCCTTCGGATTTTTATGTTTCTACAGTGATTTTGACGGATTTAGCAATAATTGTCTTGATTTCGTTGGATTTTGAGGTTTTTCGCGTGATTTCCTTGGATTTTGAGATTTCTTTGGATTTTGGATTTCACGAATTTTGTAATGGATTTCACGATTTCTTTACTGATTTTGTGATTTCGCTTCTGATTTCGTGATTTCTTTGTTGATTTCGTGATTTCGTGATATCTTTCTTGATTTTGTGATTTGTTTACTGATTTTATGATTTCTTCGCCGATTTTGTGATTTCGTTGCTGATTTCGGATTTTTTATTTGATTTCGATATCAGCATTGATTTCGGATTTCTTAAGTTGAATTTCACGGGTAGCGTACGGGATTTCATGAATGACCGACCCTTCGGTAAAAAATCACATAAATAATGGTTGGCCAATATTAAAACACCCCTAACCTTAGATTTGGACTAAATAAGGGAAACAAAAGTTTCCTTGGGGAAAAACTCTGAAGCAGAAGGTCCAAGTTGTCTGTGGCACCGAGAAAAAGGCCTTTGTTAAAATTGCTTGTCGTCACGTAGCAGCTAGGATCGAATTACCGTAGTTAGTCTCGTGTCTTATCAAAATGCCTGCCTATTCCAAGCAGGACAAATTGAACATGATGTTTATGATGATTACCCAAGACGGCAAGACCTTTACGTGAACTAATTGAAGCCGATCCATTACTTTTAGAAAGGTACTGTTCTCTGACGAGGCTATATAGGGATAGTTCATTATACCGGTGTAACGTACAGTATACTGGACCTAACAAAATTATCACTGGTTACAACATCATAATCATCAATTGCGATGGAAGATGAAATTTTGGTGGGCATTCTTGGAAACCGAGTTACCGAACCCTTCTTCTCGATGAGAAAATCACTGAAGACATTTACTCGTACTTTCTACGTCTATGAGTTTAGTGCTTGTAAATGTATAGCAAGACATGGACAGTCGTCTTGAAGAGTCCCTCCACCCCAATGGTACTCACATCGAACGTTGAGGTGTTCAATAAACAGATTAGTCTAGAGGTTGTAATAATAACGCCGAAGGGGGGTTATTATGAACTCCTGATATATCCATTTCTGTGTTTTTGCAACTCGGGAATGGGCATTTACAATTCATAGTTATTTAAGAAATAATACATTTAAATCCTAAAAACAATCTACTCCCATAATGATAAATTTAATAATGCAAAACTGATGAACCTTTATTTTGTGTTGTGTATGTTGTGCTTAAAACATGGTGGGAAAATATTTTAAAATCTTTATAACGACACGAATATTCGCCTTTTTATTAAGATCTTTAGCAACATCAATGTTCTAAAACGAAGCATTTTAAATTTCGCGCCAAAGAGTGGATTTTCCCGCCATCTACGTGTTGCTGTTGGAAGTGAAACATCCAGTGTTTACCGCGCATGTCAATGGGCGGGGCTTTACCTTTCCCCACTCCGTCTACTTTTCTAGTATGTGTAAGTGTTGCGATCCCCTTCGACACTTCTTTATATTGGTCTACAGAGGTCATAGCCAATTCAACACATCTTAAAAGTTAAAATCAAATTCACCCGCACCTACTTCGGATTACGAAACTTAACACTGAGCGCGAATTCCAATCAACTTTAGACATTTTATCGAGTCCAAGTGAATCCGAGTCTAGTACTGTAGTTAGGCTGTTTAATTTTTCGTTATGACACGAAGACGATGAAAAACGGGTACAATTGCATTATATCTATTCACATGAAATAACGGTCTTACCTGACTAATTAGACCATTTGGAGTTCAAATAAAATAGTTAAAAAAATATTCGTCCGCCGGAACTGGGCCAAAACTTCGTTTGAAAATTTGAAATCACCAGGTTAGGTTAACTAGTTGCCACCTTTTCCAAGATATCGGTTTTTGAATTTAGTGCCTTCACCAAAAATTATGCCCCTTTTCCTAAATATGAGTTTTAAAATTTAGTTCCTTCAGCCAAAATAATGCGCCTTTTCCAAATTATCGGCTATTAATTAAGTTTAGATCCATTACCGAAAACTGGGCGGCTTTCAAAAACTTGTACGTTTTTTACAAGACTGAGTGCGGAATACGGTATACAGGAGTTACGGTAAAAACATGCAATTTTGAAATTTTCGAAAAAAAATTAAAAATACTTGCGGCGGGCCAATATTTTTTTAACTATTTTATTAGAACTCCCCATGGGCTAATTAGTCAGGTAAGACCATTATTTTATGTGAATAGATATAGTGCAATCCTACCGAAAAACGCATAAGGCAAGTCAGTTTTACTTTAATCTTCGCAAATGTCATTATTTTGAAGTTATTTTCAGCGATAGGGTAAAATTAAATAGGTTTATTAATAATACAAGGTTTTGCAAGTAGGCTATTTGTTTAAAAATGATCGTCTTTTCAGAAAGGATAAAGGTCAGGTCTATTTTTCAATTTTAAGTTCCAATAGCTATGTTTTCTCTCCCTTAGGAAATATTTCCCACGATGTTCTTAGCTACCACCAGGGGCATACTTTTTTTCCCAGCAGAATGATAGAAAAGCTGGTTCAAGCTAGTAGCTTCTCACGCGTGCCATCGAGAATTCGAGATTGTGTTTTAGCCTAGGTTGTCGGCGACAACTTGTCGCGTTTCAAGCAAAACAGTTAACATAACGGTTTCAATAGGATATTGAATATTTTCCTATGGATTCAGAATCTCGCAGTAACTGTATGGTTTGGGAGACTTTAGAAAATATTATCGCTATCGGGAGCGAAGGCTTTTACAAACACTGAATGAAAACGTTACCACTGTGCAAAGAAACAATTACGAAACTAGAGTTAATCCCATAACCGAGGGTTCTGTTGGAGCGGAACTTAGGAGAACATTTCAACCATATAATCGGGGCTTATCTAATCATCCCAGCCAGTCGTCCAGTTCTCAATCAAATCAAGTGCCAAAGTTCAACTTCGCTATGAGTGCCAAAACGACAAGGAAGTCCATTCTTAAGTAAGTTTCAATTTATAATGTTAAAGTATGGACTGCAGAGCTGTGCTAATTAGCTGGCAACTAATTGAATTGTAATTAGCAATTGGGTAAATATTTATGAACTAATTTTATTCAATTAGAAATTAGGCATTTATTTATCAAACTAATTTATTAGAATTACTAATTTCAAATTAATTATTTGTCTAATTAAGGTAAAAAAAACATAAGTAAACATAAAAGTTTAAAAGTGCCCATGGATTTAGTACTTTGGTAATGCAAAGTTTAATGTTTTAATGCCATTGAAAAACGGGTACGGAAGCCGTGAATTATTCTCGAAAAATGAGACAAGCCTCGAGCCTTCCGTCATGTTAAAATTTGTCTCATTTCTTCATTTTCTTCCCACAGTTCCTATAATGCACTCCTGAGTAGTAAATCCATGGGCAATGCTATACATAGTTTACAGGCGTAGAGGATTCCTACCATTAACACCAGGAGACCAAGCGACTTAGAGTGTAAAATCGTCTGCTATTTTACATTTCCCAGGTCTCCTTGTGCAAATGGTATGAATCCTCCACGCCTGTAAACTATGTATTAATTCAAGAAGGAAAAACAGTCGAAATTTCGAAATGGGGCAGTTACGATTTAAAATTTACGAAATTTTCTACTAGTACTAGTATTCTCTCATGTTTTGAGGAGCTGAAAAATTAAGAGTAGCACTAAGATTTCCTCATCAATATAATAAGGCCTTTTTCATATTCAAATAGATGAATCAAAAGTAAATTCCTCGATTTTTAGTTTTTACTACAAATTGGCGTAAAAGATTAATTGAAAATCCAATTGGCTAATTAGTTAATCCTAAATGAAATTAAATTTTAATTAGATAATTACCTTTCCGGTGCATACTTATTAATTAGAATTACTTCTCAATTAGCACCAATGTAATTAAAATTCAATTACCATTTTCAATTAGTAAATGTTTGCTAATTAATTAGAAGTTCGATTAGCTAACTAATTAATTAGCACAGCTATGGAGAAGGCAATTACAATTTGGAGGGCGGGGTTATGCACGTGAAGGCCCTGTTCCAGCTTGTTTGATCGTTGCCTACGTTAACGTAGGCAACGGTTTGATAATGTAAATATCGCCATATTGCCCCATCTGGTAATCTATGGAGTTTGTACTTGGCTACATTGAACTTTCTCCTATTGTTAATTTTCTCTGTTTTGCTCTTACGTCGTTGTCGCAGCTCGCAGCGCTATAGATCGGTGAAGAAGTTCTTTCGTTTTAAATTAATAACTGTAAAATATGGAATATAATTTTAGGAACAAAAAGAAGGGGCCACCGGGAGTAACCTCCTTTCAGAAGGAAGTAGTTCTATTAGAAGGACCTTTGTCATCGAATGTGCCGAAGGGCGAAGCGAAAGCTAGGCTTCATGAGGCCGGGTTAGTTTTAGATGGCATGAAGTTTTCAAAGTCTTGGACCGAAGAAGAAATTTTGCAAGAGATTAGAGAAGAGTTTCATGGAAAAATAGATGCTGACACAGAGTAAGTAACAATGTAAAGGCATTTGCGGAATTAGGGTTTCTTCCTTGAAAATTAATGTTATAAATAAGACCAGAAATTCATACAGTACCTTGTAATAGATAAAGAGCCAGTTTCTCAAGTGATGTGTAGGGTAAAAGGCAGTTTGCAGAAAAAAAAGGATTAAAAACCTCAGTTAACGCGTCGTGAGAAGTATGTTACAGAGCTTTTTGTCCCACCTACAGTGGGAACTTTGATAATGCAGGCAGCAATATAAATTTTTTCTTTCTGTGGTGTCTCTTTTTGTTGACGGCTTTAGGATAATGTCGCCTAAATAAAATAGAATCTGTAATTTTCGAGGCCAATAGTTTGACTGTAAATTTGACTTATTATTTTGAATACTAGCGTTAAGATCGCGTTAACCTTCATGAACTCAAGGCTTAGCAACTGTGAAACTTTTGATTTAGATCAGGGATTTTAGCGTTTGTTTAAGCTGATGAATTTTTAAAATCGAAAAAGATATCATTCATCGACTCTCCTTTGGACTTGATTTAGATAAAGATGCGGTTGTCAGTTAACGATTTTAAAAATCTAAAAATATCATAATTCATCGATTGGTTAAAAGTAGCACCTACGAATAATGGCTAAACTCCCTGCCTTCCAGCTAACGAAAATATACATGGCAGAATTTATTTCGCGCCCTGAGAATATCACATTGCTCAACATACCACGTGACGCGGAAATTTTGTTAGCTGAAAGACAGGGCAACGCTAGTGGTTGGAGCTACTACATTTAAGTTATAGATAAAATCTGAATTAATTTTGATTTTTAGATCTTTCGATGTTTGTAATTAGTAGAAGAAGCGATAAAAATCACCTGATTCTAAATCTAGTTCTAGTCAAACCCATTCCCCTTTATTGCGGAAAAAAGCCGAAGAGGCGTTTTTGAAAATTTCTCACCCTCGCTGCGGTTTAAAAAAATATGGAGTCCTCAAAAGATGGTTGCCAATTGAACTGACGGTTTAAAGCGAAAGTTGAGATTAGCTTCTAGCTATTTCGAAGTCCTAGTAAACTTCGCCTATGCTATTTCGAACAGAGAAAGGAAATAGGATTCATGCTGGATTTAATAGAAGACATTTTTTACAACCCCTTTAAAACGGGGCGGCTCGCCAGAGGAAGCACTTAATACGTTACCAAACATGGCCGTCTACTGCCATAGGTAGACTCATGAAGTTTTGTCTAAGTTACAACTGACATATCTCTATAACACCTCTCTTCATAGTGAAACATTATTCAAATATAATTTTCAATTATACTAAATAATTTTTCCGTTTTAGGCTTGAACTTTTGGTTGCATGTAAAACCCGCCTGATGAAAAAAAACTTGGGAAAAACATGGTTATATCCGGAGAAACCAATTGTACTCTTTGGAAGCAAAGAATCTTATACGTGCGACCCTCGAAGAATATTTTGGAGGCTACTTCTGATGATTCTGTTGACGTTATGTCCGTTGAAGACTTACAGTGGACATCGAAACAATCAGAAAAAGTGGAACATATCCAAGAGTTATCTTTACCTGATGTGGAATCAAGCACTTCAGAAGTTAATAATTTGCCACAAAGTCAATTTCCAGTAGCCTCGTCGTCTACCATTAACAATACATTGACACGGGGTCAATATTCAGCACGTCAAGATGCAACAGCCTCGTCGTCTACCATCAACAATCCATTGACGCAAGGTCAATTTCCAGCACGTCAAGACTCTATAACCTCGTCGTCAACCATCAACAATTCATCGACACTGGGCCGATTTCCAGCACGCGAAGACTCCACAACCTCGTCGTCAACCATCAACAATTCATCGATACAGGGTCAATTTCCAGCACGCGAAGACTCCACAACCTCGTCGTTAACTATCAACAATTCCGAAAGCACATTTTATGATTCCGATCTTTATGTTAACTTTCTTCAGATTTTAAGTGATGGCGATCCTTCTGATCCAACTATGTTAGTGGAAGCTCCTAACGACTCAACCGACGCTTACAACAACGACTTAACCGACTCTTATAACAACGACATTACCGATATCACGAGTCCCAACAATCATGAAAATCCTGAAGTGGAAATGATGACTGCTTATGAAATACTAAGAGAGCTAGCTGAAAAAATCTACAACGAAAAGGTTTCTATATTTAACATAAACCGGAAACGGGTTTTGGAATGTGCGATAAGAACCTTTAAGAAACGCGGATTCAATTCAGAGCATAAAATCTCGGTATGTTTTGCTGATGATTTGGAAACTGCCGAGGGTGCTATTGACGCGGGTGGGCCAAAAAGAGAATTTTTGCGCCTTCTCATTAAAGACATTGTTTCTAGTCGCATTTTTTGCGGCCCTGAGAACAATAAATATTTGAACAAGAATAAAGACGCCGAAGAAGCAGAAGAATACTATTACGCTGGACTCGCTTTCTCACTTTCCCTTGTACAAGGTGGACCAGGGCCAAGATGTTTTTCAAAAGTTACTTATCGCTCTTTATTTCAAGATACAACTCTCATTCCTGTGGACATTTCTGACGTTCAAGATTATGATGTACATGATAAGCTTTTTCGCTTCCAAAATTGTCACACTTTAGAGGCGTTACAAAACGTTGGAGATGAACTTTCGGAATTAAGATATTTGCTGGGAGTACCAAACCAATACTGAAAATTGAAAAAAAAAATGAAATAATCCAAGATATTGTTCGTTCTTGCGTATTAACAAGATGTTCTGACGCCCGAAAAAGACTCATAGAAGGGCTGAAAACGTTAAATTTGCACGAGAAAATAAAAAGTTATCCAGACGTTTTTGAAAAACGTTTCTGTTACTCAAGTGAACCTTTGACCGCTTCTAAACTATTGCAGCTGTGTGGAGCAATTAAATATTCTGAAAGGGGAAGCAACAAGTTCCAAAAAGAAGTTGATGCAATGACCTTCTTTCGGGAATACATATATGAAATGGAAGAAAACCAAGGTCCATTACAGCTTAAAGATGTGCTAATTTTTTTCACGGGCATGGACGACGTTCCACCTTTGGGTTTTGACGCATCACCTTCGATTGAGTTTCTGCATTCAAAGAAGCTCCCGGAATCAAGTACCTGCGCCTTAAAACTCAGACTCCCAGCTGTACATGAAACTTACGAAGATTTCAAGTAAAATATGAATTTCGGATTAATGAACACACAAGGTTTCGGCCGTTACTAAACTAAATTTCTATTAAAACATTTCCAAACAAGGACTTATTTAACATTTTAAGACGTATATAACGCAATATTATTACTTTCAATGATAAATACGAAGACGATTGTTTTATAATAGCTGCAATTAATTCATTGAAGCGTGCACAATCGTTAAAACATTTTTGCTTAAACATTCTGATATTACACGGCTTTGCTTTGCTATATGAGGTCACCAATAACTTCTAAAACGTTGAAAGGTTTCCTATCTTCCCGAGCTGAACTATGAATGTAAAATTTGCATATAAAACAGGAGATTATCTTGGCTCTTGTTATGGAATAAATTCCATATAGTCAATTGAGTAATTGGGGCGATACGAAACCAAGGACCATGTTATTAAGCTCACTGGTGCCCTCAATTAGCCAAGCCATGCCAAAACTCTTTGTAATCTCGTTAACAATGTACCGTTTTCCATATTAGGAATAAAAACCGTTTATATCAATGGAAATTTAATGAAAAACCAACGCACACAACAACTATACCAAATTGAAAACTGAGTGACAGGTTTAGCCGATATATATAAAAGCTTAAGCATTGCACTCAGATGTTCTTCCTCGAGAAATTTCCCTTCACAGTAGCATCGATATTATAAATGAAGTATCGAACAATTTTGATTACGAAGGATAACTTAAAACAAGCTGAGCAAGTCATATTAGAAGTTTCAGCCTTTAGTCAATTTCCATGATTTTTACGCAATGTTTTGATGACCCGTATCACCGCATGAGTTTAGTACGAAAGTTCTAAGGTAGTTATGTCTTCTTATGACTCTTAGTTTATCCCCTGCATTTTCGCGCACTTGATGTCACCTCAGATAATCTGAGATGTCACCAAATCGCTCTATTAACATGGTAACGTTTACCTTTAAAATTTCAGAACGTAAAGAAGTGAAGTTTCCTCCACGTGCTGACAGATTGGGGGTAAAAATGATAAACTTACAAAACATTTTGCGATACTGGTTGTTTTCATTGAAGTAAGGCACACAGAGCCAATGAACTTCGTATTTAATATAACTAACGTCCGTCACACACCAAAATTTAGTACCTTTGTTTCGTTAAAATACACAAAGTTCAGAAAACTCTTATCGTGAAAAAAAAGAGACAATACAAAGTGTAAAAAAACATGCGTCAGGATTAGAAGAAAAACACCATTAACTATGTTATGTTTTGAAAGTGCATAGAAACTATCCTTACTACACTCGGCTAATAAGTATGATGCACTCTACCGCTTCACAACCGCACTTAAACCATTTAGGAATTAGCTTATTCCTATTAATATTTAAATTTTTTCAATCAGTTTTCAAGCCATTCTTGCAATAAAGCCAAGATTCTTAGACATGTATCAATACCGTGGTTTCCATCATCTAGTACAGGATCTATGGTGTTCTGCAGATAACGTGTTTGTTCCGAAGTCAAGAGCATCTGGCAATCTTCAACAACTACGTTGTTGTTTGTTTCTATTGGCGTATTTTCAATTTCTTCAGTACCATACGAATCCGGGTTTAAAGAATATTCTTCATTTTGCCTTTCAATATCAAATGAATTCATTCTCGATATTGCCCATAGCTGAATAGGCGAATGAGCATTTTCGGTGCTTAAAGAGTGATAATTCCAAGAGTCTAGCAAACTACTACAGGACTGGCTGATTCTAGGCAAGTACATATAATGCAAACTATAAATGTGACGTTCGTTATGGCAATCCAACAAGCCATGTTCTTGCATAAATGTAAATAACGCTCTATAGTAGTCAGAAACAAGTCTATTCACTTCTCTCCATAATCTCTCGATCCTCTGGTTGTGGACAGATAATCCAGCGATAAAGCTGCCTCTATTTAAACCCCTATTTTCTATCATGTATCTAGCGACATGTACGTTTTCAGTACCCTTATCCCCTCGCACGCGCAATGGCAAACCGAGTTCCCTAACACCTTCCATAAATAACTGCAAAACACTTTGGGCTCTATTGTTGGTTAAGCAACGCAGATATATGATTCGACGACTGTATCCATCGATGCACCCATGAAAAACAAGCCTCCATGAAATCAGTTTATGGTTGCTGTCCATGTGCCTGTAATACATTTGTTTTAGCATTGAACACAAATACAGGGTGTTTTGACAAGTCTGGCACAAATTAACAGGCGTGTAATGAGGGTAAACAAGAGTCAAAACGCCCTATGAACTGGAGCTCTTCGAAGTAGGCTATTACTATTGTGGCTTTCACCAAATTGTTTCCATTATTTGAAGATTCCTGGCTTCTCTCTGAGCTATTCCATTAGTTGGGACCAGCAGATAACTGTTCCTTGATCGACGTAAACGGTCTTTTTAACATGTTTACGGTATTCTACTTGTTATAAACGTTTCCGTTCATTAACTTGAGGTAAATAATCGATAACAATTTGGTCAAAGCTCCAATACTAGTTTCAGAATTCTGAAAATCTCTTTGTTTGGTGCCCTACTTTTGAGAGGTCATATGCATTTTGACTCTTTTTACCCAAAAGAGCTCGGCTGTTATTTTGTTCCAGGCTCCCAAAAACACCCTAAAATAAAATAACGGCTTTCTGTTTTTTCCCCCTAACGCAAAAATATTTCGCTCCACAGTTGCCCTCAAATTGAAAATTTCGGGAAAATTGCACCAAATAAAAATAAACTACTACACTTTGTATGCATTTCGCGCCTAGTCACTCTTAATTTTACGCTTTATAACATGTCATATGTAAGCGACCTGCTAGCGTAGTGTATCATCGCGTTTAGGAAAATATGCAAATTTTAGAAGCTACTTATCATTCGCTGTCAGAGCGTCACTATCGAGGTTACTTTAAATAATCTTGCTCATTCTTACTTAAGTAGCACTACTTTCTTTCCTTTGTGTATTCATAAGCCGTAGACCTTTTACATCAAGTTAAACTGAACACTACTTCAACAGGTAGACAGATTAAGGTAGCTCTTTATAATCTCATCTAAGCTTTCTTAAAGTTTATAATTTTGACTCGCGAATACACAGGAAATTGTGATTTTAGATAGCAACTTATCCTTGGGTAACTTTTCATTGAACTTAACGTAAGGGTAGAAGGTAGAAAGTGCACCCCAAAATAAAAGCCCCTCTCATGCAAGACAGATTTATACTCTCTTTAAAGGTAGGACGAGAAAAAATTCGAGTGCTTTGTAATGGATTGTTCACTTAAATTTTGAAGGCTAAAAGATACAACCTTTAATCGATAGACGATATGAAACTTAATCTATTTTTGTTTTTAAAATAATTTTTATGGCATAAACTAATCATCTACCATTAAGTTTACACGATTGAATTATATCTATAGATGACTAGTCAGTATGTCTGTAGCCTATGATCCGTCTCACTCCAAATCTGATGTTAAATTACATGACAAACTTTCGCCGTGAAGGCTTCCCTTTAGAGTACTATTAGTATGACACGCGAGTGGTGATAAAAACGTCTCCGCGGAGGCGGCGAGGTTTTCGTATCCCCCAAATCCTCCTTACTAGAGATTGCTTACTTAAAATATATACAACACTGCACTTAAGTTAAAGATGAGCAAGACGGAGGGATTTCTACTAGCCCCTTTTGTGAAAACTATTTCCCGTATGTTTCATTATTTCGTTACGCAGATATTTATAAGTCAAATAATTTTAGAATAATCTGTGAAAATGAATTGAATTTCCTGTACACCGTACAGTTAAATGATTTTGCTGTAGCCTGTTATGCTTTCGTAACGGTTCTTACCACAACGCATTCGCTCCTTGAACACTATATCTGCGTCGTCTTATTGAATTGCGTCTTCTCAAAGCCCTTCCTACAGGATCTAAATCGTTTAGCCGTTCTCTAATACGCCATCTTGGCACTCTAACCCTGTGGCTTCGGAGTGCACCGATGACGTACGTTTCACCCATATTTGGGTTGTTGGACAAAATGTTTGAAATGAGGTGATCCAATTGTTCGTTAGATAATACTTCGTCTGCGCCGTTAACTCCAAGATATTGACGGTGACGAAATAAAGTTCGTGGATTTAATCCCAGAAACGATGCGCACCCTTCCCAGTTAAATGCAAGCCCGTTTCTAGCGTTCAAAACTTCTTCCCTAGTGACATGGTAACGTGGCCTCCCTACGCGTCCGGTGTGTAAAACAGGGCACACGTAAGGATCATTGCCTTCTGTTTCCAATGACAACACGTCCTCTAGTTCATTAGCTAGGAAAGCTACGTTTTCGTAAATGCTATTAACAAGTGCTGTGACAGTTTCAAAATCTTCCGTGATGCGATTTGGCTCCTGGATAGCATTATTCTCTAGACATGAAATTATTGCTGATAATATTCCACAGTGACCTTGAAGTCGCCTATGATTTATTTCTAATCGATTTAAATCATTACTGTAACGACTTCTTGCAGCTTCCTCGAAGCAGTGGTGCAATTCGTGAAGATATTCCTCGACTTCATTCGTGTAAGAAATGCGGGAACACAGTAAAATTATGAGCAGAAGAGTAAAACATTTGCGCATATTGCGATCCATTCTTTTAAACTTTGACTGAATGACAGCAATATAGAGCCACAAATATAGCCGGTCTAAACCTATCTTGACAAAGTAACAAATCACAATTTTAATTACACAAGCACGAACGTTTTTAATATAGTATCACATCTGAGACTAAATATTCACTAGGCAGCGAAAGGACGAGAAAAAAGTTCACCCCTGGAGGCAAACACATTTATCGTGAGAAACTTTCTCTAAAGCCGGGCACTCGCGGATTCTTTTTTCCCCGAGTTAACATCGTGTATTCCCACGCCGTAGGTCTGTTTCTTACATGAAGTCAGTCTGAACGGAAATAGTCATCGGGTATAGGGCTGTGCGAATACTCGGATTTTCGTATAGTATTCGTTTATTTCGAATCGAATTTGCCATTTGGAGAAAAGAAATTCGAATAACCTCAAATACGAATACAGTTACCTAAACCGAATAATCGTTTCCAAGGGGTTCAATTCGAATAGAAAACGAGTATTCGATTGAAAATTGGAATTTTGTTTTACTCTCACTAAATACTTAGTCTCAGCGGGCGAACAAGAGAGAAAGGAAAAATTCCATTGTATGCGGGAACTAAAATATTTATCGACTGCTAAATGTATTTAAAAAACGATTAATCGTTTGGAAAAGAATATTCTTCTGATAAAACCGAGTAATAAAATTTTCGAGTACTCGTTTTGAAAAAACAAGTGCTGCTAGATGTATTTTGAAAAGGGTTAATCGTTTTGAAACGAACATCCTTCTGATAAAACCGAGTAATCAAATATTCAAGTAGTCGTTTTGATTGCTAGGTGCATTAAGAAAGCGATTAATAGTTTTGAAACGAATATTCGTCTGGAAATAACCGAGAAATAGAGTTTTTGAATACTCGTTTTGAAAAAAAAACGAGTACTCGAACTAGATATTTTTAAACGAGTAATATTCGTCTGAACGGGTACTCGATTCGGATTTCGCATCGGAGATTCACTATTCGATTCCATTAGAAAAACCACTATTCGCACAGCCCTATTAATTTAAAAATATATTTAAACATGTTTTTTCCCAATTGGGGGCGCAATATGAGCTGCTTATCGTATGTGGAAGCTGAACTTTTAGCATCGAATAAGGCGCCAGATTGCAAATAGGGATGAAAATGAGTATAAAATATATAGTGGATTTTCAAATAGTAACAAGATGATAACTTTCGAAACTGGTCTATTACATGAAGTCCGACCAAATCCGATAAAAGCATGGTATTTAATATTTTGGAAATCTCTTAATGTTCCATTAAAAGAAAATATTTATGAAACTCCTTCGTAAACAAATGCCATCATAAGTTAAAAACATTTGCTTGTTGTCATGCTACAGGGATACTAAGAGTTCGAGTACTACGCGGGAATTCCTACACACGGTTTTGAAGTCAGTCTTCCTATTTAATTGGTGATAAGTCTTTGACAGCGAATCATCAGACGGCGCTTTACGAGAATCTGTGATGTTTTACTCCACGAATGTCTCTCAGAACCACTATCAAACGTATCCAACATATACTATGAAGTTATATGCCATACAACACTTCACTGGAAATGGCACGCCACGTCCCTTCATATGGAAAGCACGCCCCTGCAGCACGCTGAGCATCATGTATTTGTACATGGAAGTACGTCACTGCAAACGGCACGTCACGTCCCTGCACATGGCCAGTCCATTACTGCATACTGAACGTCATGGTATTTTACATGGAAAGCCCGTCACGCACACGCCACGTTTATGTTATTGGGCCAATTAGATGCTGCTGAAAAGCTATCTCAAATATTGTTATACTTCGACAAATCTTTCTTTCCTCTCTAAAGTCATTCCTTCCTCTCTCAAATCATTCTTCCTCTCTCAAATCATTCCTTTCCTCTCTCAAATCATTCCTTCCTCTCTCAAATCATTCCTTTCCTCTCTAAAATCATTCCTTTCCTCTCTAGAACCATTCCTTTCTTCTCTAAAATCATTCCTTTCTTCTCTACATTCATTCCTTTCTTCTCTAAAATCATTCCTTTCTTCTCTAAAATCATTCCTTTCCTCTCTAAAATCATTCTTTTCCTCTCTCAAATTATTGTTCACCCACGTTAAATGTCTCTCCACACTGAACGTCATGTCAATGTACATAGAAAGCCTGTCACGTCCCTGCGTATGGCAAAATCCATTGCTGCAAACTAAACGTCATGTCATGGACATGGATAGTCCGTCTCTGCAAACGGCACGTCACGTCCCTGCACATGGCAAGTCTATTACTGACACTGAACGTCATGTTATTTACATGGAAAGCCCGTCACTGCACCGGAACGTTTATGTATTGGGCCAATAGATGCTACTTGAACAGCTACTCAATTCTAGTTATATCGTCAAATCTTTCTTTCCTCTCTCAAATCCTTCTTTTCCTCTCTTAAGTCATTCTTCCTCCCTGAAATCATTCTTTTCCTCTCTTAAGTCATTCCTTTCCTGTCTACAATCCTTTCTTTCTCTCTCAAATCATCTTTTCCTCTCTCAAATCATTCTTTTCCTCTCTCAAATCATTTATTCCTCTCTCAAATGACTATTATATTCTCTCAAATTATTCTTTTCCACTCTTAAATTATTGTTC